>LDUD01000008.1:288280-301627 GCA_012184295.1 Dactylella cylindrospora
TTAACACGATGGATAGTAGTGCTTTTGGGGCAGTTAGCCTACAGAGTGCCTTTTTAATTCCTTACAGCTCAAAAGGCCCTTGATGTTCAGAAACTAAAATTGGCCTAGCGAGCTCATAATTACTTTTTTATCCTGTTCTTTTTCTTCTCTTGCTCGTGAAGCTAGACCGAATGAACGAATGAATAGAAAATATTTGTGCGACCAGTCTTTCGCCCATGCTGGATGGGATATATGTGTGGGGATGCCGTGACTGAAAAGAAAAAGTCGGTTTTCCCGTTTAGGCAATAAGATCAAACCTCGCAGCTTTTGCATAATTTGAAAACGACACTAGTGCAAAGGCCCAACAAGCTCCCAAAACAGCCTTTTCATGTGCACATGCGTGTGTATCAGAATACTAACAGTTCACCAAGTTTTGCGGCAGGGCAGCGTTTAGTTTACCATGCCATGAGGGGTATTCAAACGTTTGGTACAAAGAAACGTGACTTCAATTGTATGCACCGAGGGAATTCTTCCAATCCGAACCCCGGTCTACACCAACGATCCCTGGTTTTAAAGCTTTCTTTGCCTTGATGCACTGCAATTGACACATTACAGCTTCCCGCACTGCACTGCAGCCATAGTTGCACTGCCGCGAGCTCGAGAAACCAGACAGGAAACCTGTTTTGTAACTCGTACGGTTAGTTTTAGGTGTTTTATGTTTACTCTAAGTATTCTTCCTTCGAATTATGGGCGGGTAATCGGGAATGAGAACTATACGAGTACCTGCACCCTCTGGCTGTGAATCCCGCCACCACACCCTCAGAACCCTCTCGGCCCAGGAAAACTTAAATGAGATCCTGGCACCTGAGGCGCAATTGTAGGGACAAGACCTGCAGAGCAGTGTATCCATTCCTTGCCATGGCCATGAGCCTGCATTTGAAGCCTAGAAAACAATAGTGCCTGGACCCAACCACAGCTCGAACCGGCACACCCTCACGTCAGGCTGTTCCTGAGTCACCTATCAAGACAATGGATGAGACGCCTCGCCTCCTCTTCCCTGCTGGAATTTCACACGAATGAAGGGAAGATATCGGCGAAGCCTGCGCTAGTAACCCGCCCTACCCCTCTTAGGAACAGTCTCCAGCTGAAACGATTCCGGAACTGCCCTCAGAGACTCGTAAGAGCTGTTACTTACCCCTTTGGGGTCTTTTTGGGCCAAAATTGGCATCATGCCCCATATTCTACCTGTGAGGGACATGGTGCCCAAGGCCCTCCTTCAAATAAAGACTTGATCCACTCACTATCTCATATCCGGGCTGTGGAACCTACGTAATTGCGGGTCGGAAACAGCGTGTCCAATAGTTTTAATGCGGTACGGAGTTCGCGAACCCAAGAACAATGGCATTGACCCTGGCATCCTAGTCCTTTCCATGTCTCTGCCATCCGTCTGGTCCAACAGCTGCGGCAGACGCCTATTTAGCGGCGGAAGACACGGGTAGCCCAGAAGGGGCATGAATCAGAAGCCAGAATGACGAATCCTCTAACGGTGTCTCCGAATCAGAGGATCCCAACCAACAACTAATTTCCCTACCACGTGGAGGATTGAATAGAAATGTCATGTTGTTCCAATCGGATGATTTTCTGGTAGCCTATCGATTGCTGACTATCGATAGAGCTGATCTAGTCACTTCTGAAATTTGGATAACTCTCGAATCCTACGGTGTCACCGGACCTGTCGAAATTTGCTCGTTTCCAATCCTTTGGAAATTTTGTTCCTGCATCTTTGTAGTCTTTCCCGGAGCCCGGAGCCCTTCATACCATCTACCCCATTCTGCTCTGGGGAGGGTCTAGCGGCGTAGACAGAACTATGTGACAGACGTAAATCCAAAATTTGAATTACAAAAATCTGTTCTTCGGAAAGGCTGATTTCTTGAACCCTTACAACCTTTCAGCTTGTATACTCGTTCATGTAATCACAAGTTTAAAAAATTTTTCAGGCATACTTAGAGTTCGTAAGGAATCGTCTATACAGGCATAGTTTTTGCCAGATTGTCGATCGCCGCTCAATTGCTATAGCGCTAGCTAGGCTAAAGCTGAGAGGCTATGTCGAGGCCCAGAAGACGGCCAAAGGATGACCAGGTGCTTAATGTATCCGCAGTATGGTTTTGAATTTGAGGGCGCATACACCTACTAACATCAGTGAGTAAGGTCTAGCACAGTGAAGCAGATTCTTAAAGCTCCGCTTCTCGATTTTCTTACATGTTCAACAGCGGCGAATCGACAGAACATCACTGCGGAAGTTTCAAATGCCGCCAGGCCTCAAGAACTCCAACAATAGGTATTGTTTGTCGACGATTGCACCCTTTTTTTCCTTTGGTTGCGGCTCATACCGAGACTCGACGGTGCAGTTCACACAGGATAAGCAGAGTTGAAAAGGGACAGGAAAAAACGTGTGGTTTAAGGCGGAAACAACCTTACCCTTTATGCGACAGGAAGCAAACTGCGTTGTTCCTGTTGGATCTCCAAACATGTGTTGGCAAAAGCAAACTACAAAACAACACAATCGGGCCTTGCAGACAACAAACAACATGAAACCAACAAATATGCCCTGCGAAGGAGGGCTATGTCGGAGCATATCCAGCGCCACAATTCATGCGACCCCTTGCCCACCAAAGATAACGTGATGGGAATGCCAATATGATAAGATAAAACAGAGACTGGGCAGATCAAGGCAGATCGAGGGAATATTCTTAAGCAGGTAGTGTTGCGGCACAGACAAAGCTCGAAGCCCTTTTCCCTTCTGAAAATTCTGCTTGTGAGCTCAGTCGATAGCTATACGAAACTCGGGCAGGATGTATGACGCAAGAACTCGAGCTAGAGCTGGAGCTAGGTTCTAAGGTCGCCGTTTTTTTTCTAGAATGTGGGTAGCCTAAACCTCTCCGTTGTCTGCTACATGCGTATATATATATCAAACTACCAAAAGTCATTCATAAACCTGTGAGGTGTGCGGTAGCCCCGAAATGGATGTTTCGTTCCCAGTTCAAGCGTACAAACCTCTCAGACTTTGAAATCCTTCATAGTGCAGGACTGGACTAGGTATCACTTGTGACTGCCAGCATCTTTAATATACACTGTAGCACAAACAAAAATTGAGTTCGCATCTTAGAAGTGTATATGGTCCGAAAATCGCCAAAAGTATTATGTTGTGTGTGATGTCAGAGTTTGCAATATTGCACATCTCAAAACCGTAATCTCCCGCGGTTTCCCATCTTATTTTACAGTCTGTTCACTGTAGGTTCACTGTAGGTTCACTATAGGTTCGCTGTACATTTACTGTAAATTTGTTGCCAATCCATTGCCAATTCTTACAAAACTGTGTATTTAGTATGTAATATACGCTTACATGCAGTTTACACTGCATTTTGCTGGTTTTGCGTTAAGTAGCTTAAGAAATAAAATAAAATAAAATAAAATAAAAGCTGTCTACAGTATGCGTACAGTAAATCTACAGCGAACCTACAGCGAACCCACAGCAAACTAACCATAAAATTAAACGGGAGACCAGGGTTTAAAAACACACAAAACTAAGTACTTTAAAAGAGGCACAACATCAAGAAACCTTTTGACCACTTTCAGGCACTATAGAAAGTAACATCTGATTTTGTGTTGTGTTGTGGGGGAAGAATACTCACGCCTGAAATACAGAATGCCGATACTTGCAATGCAATACAGGATGCCAAAACCTGCATTTCTGGACGCCAATACCCGCCATTCCGGATACCATTGCTAAAAATGCTAGATGTCAAATAATAGCATATATACTCGGGGAATCTAACAGTTCAATCCCAACATCTGTTAATGTTACAAGTCCTCTAATGATGATATGTGGAGTAAAATTTTAATTGCCCACTCGAGCACTCCTACGCTCTCGTAATAATTAGCTAGGGTTTCTAAGAGGCTACAGAGAAATATTTTAATTATAATGACAATTAATACTTTAGAAAGAGGTAGAAATGACAAGACAGGATACATGTCAAGTTGATGGGCATAAGCATATGGTATGCATGTGGAAAACTATTTTAAATTTGTGATTGTCTGCGTCGTCGCAGAGGAAAGGAGAGAAAGCCTCGACAAAGTCGGTAACACAAGGAAGGGGCGCGGGGTTCTCGGCCGCAAAATCTTATATAGCTTCTTCTTTTCTTCTTCTTCTACGCTCCTTGAACTGACCTATGGTGAAATTGGAATATCAGTAACCAATGCATTTATAGTGAACAATAATATATTTATGTTGTGGGAGTAGAACTTACTATAAGCGCTCTCAAGGAAAGTTGAGAAGAGCAAGCCCAGCAAGAAAATAGGCATGAGCTGTCCAAAACTTAACCAGCTGCTTTCGGGATTGAATGTATTGCCATGGCCGTCATCAGCAGCCTCATACCATTGTGAATGATCCATCCACTGTCGCATCCTCTGTATATAAACGTATGAGTATACAGATACACCATATCCGGCAATAACCGCAGCCACCTTGCAAAGCCAGAAGAATTTTCGAACCCATCGGACAAAGAGCCCCTGGTTCTTGGATCTATCAGCCCACATTTGGAATAGGTATAGGAGAATAGCTGCAGTGTATAAGATGGTCAGAATGATCCATTGACTGTAGCCATGCACGAATCCGCGGCTGGCAAGCGAGCCCACGATACTAGCGCGGAAATTATCAGCGCTTTTATAGGTGTTCTCGAGCTGTTCTACAAGACGAGTATCTTCGGACTGATAGCAGGCTGCTGGGAAGAACAAGGATAGTGTCTCAATGTTCGTCGGATCAGGAACAACAAAATCGGGAACAGCTGTCGGGAAAGGTACTGGAAACTCGTTCGTCGTGTCTTGATTGGCAAATAAAAGCCCGCTCCATATTATAATGGCAGAGATAGCGGCAATACGTAGGATCCCGAGGACGGGGTTGTGGAAATAGTCAGGGAGGACCATGATTGCACAAACATGGGTGGTCATTGTGATCAGGACAAGGTTAGCGATGATATTGTAGTGGTAGGCGCTGACTGAGCACCCGAGGTAGTATCGAATCGATATGGAAAATGCCAGTCCCGTTACGATCTGCTGGTCGCTCAAGTTGATAACGAGATCTTGAAGTATCTTTTTCCAGAATCCAAGCCGCTTATTTCTGTTTCGTGAACATAGAAATGACATTAGAACGATCATAAAATTTGGGATGCCGCACCGATAGTTTGCTTTAACATACCTCCTATCTTCAGCGGCTTCTTTGGCTTTTTTGTGTCTACCTTCTATGGAACACAGGCCACAAAAATTGAACAGCTCGCCCATATGAAGTAATATGAAGATGAGACTCAGAGTAATTGCTATAAAAGCACCGGTGGCGAATGCCGTCGTAACCTAACAATAGAGACAATAAACCAGATATTATAAGTGGCTATTCCATTATGAGAGCGAAAGGCTGAGGTGGAAGAAAACTTTTCAAAGTGGAAATACATCAAAGCATGCAAAGCAATAATCTTTTAGAAAGAAAGGAAAATAAAAATAAAAATAAAAAATAAAAAAATAAAACTAGCTAGGGCAAATAATCTTGAAAGTAAATACCCCGAGTCCTGCGATATCAGCATCTGTCTGAAACGATCCCTGAGCAATTGTCATACAATTTTCAATGTCGATCTGGCACGTAGCAATTGAGTTCGTTTGACCCATGTTTCTGATGCGGAAACAATTCCGGGTTTTGCACTGATCAGAGTAAAATAAAATATGTAGCACAAATCTGTTTGAAGCCTTCAGATTGAAGCTGTTGATCAGAGTAGCAATATTAGATTCTTCCGTCTCGTGCTATCCATATTGCAATCTGAAGCGGAATCAGATGGTCTTATAGACGTCCATCCATATTCCCTTGCCATAGTAGACAAACCCCGCATACAAACGCAATACCTTAAGAATTCTTTCTATTGAAATTTTAGTTGTGGCATCCTGTGACTCTAGATATGCTTGCCGAGACGTGAATACGAGCGCGGGTCAACGCCTAGCCAGTTCCCGCCTCTAGATTAAGAATTTATTTACTATCATTATATCGGATGAATCCTTTTGAATTCAAAACTTCGTGTTATCTCGAATTGAGAGAACAAGTATACTATAATAAGTACTAAAGTATTGGCGGGAGGATATATTGGGATACTGTCAGCCGCAGCCATGCGCACCGGCCCAGGTGTTGCATCTGGCGTGCGTCGGCCGCGGTCGCACAGAGCTTGGCCTCGTGACCAGTACCTCACAGAAATTAGCAGACAGACCAGCGCCGCGGTGATGCAGGGACTTACCAAGACTTGATGTCAACTCAAAGAGACGACAATAAAGCGGGAAGGGCCTTGGCTGAATCTAATCCGCTCAAAGAGCCCTTGCAAGTTGTCTCATATGCCAAGATAATTGATAAGTTGACGGGATGTGAATTAAGGTGCATGTTGGCACCACAGCCTTTCGCCGGAGCGAGTCAAAGCAAAGGCTTATGCTAGCTGCTGCTGTCTCCTGCATTATACCATGGCTTATCGGTGTGTATATATTAGCTCCAAAATCTGCATGTGTCGACTCAGTAGGACAAGAAAACTATTTCTTATTTCTTACCAGCTATATTTAGTCAATTTATATCGGCCCTGATCTTAACGTTCAAGAGTTTACCCCACTCTGAACTTCTTTGCCAATTATGGCACCGGAAGCAGATACCGCACCGTATACCGTGGATGTGGACTTTGAGCCTACTGGCGACCAAAGTTCTGACAACGAGACCGCAAAGGTTGAAGAAACGGTCCAGGTCCTGAGTCAGCACGTCGGAAACACAACAGGCTCGGTGACCGGGACCTATATCTGTGCACAATCTATTAGAAACGCCCGCATCCATGTGAATCTGCATACTTCTCAACATGGCAACTTCTGGCAGCCAAACGGCGACCCCTCTCCTGCATCTATTATTGTCTTTCGATTAACGTGTGACACGAAGGATAGCAAGACCCGGTTCGAAAGCCTCGTCGTAAAGCTGGAGCTCGAGTCAATGAACTCTAGATTGAAGCCAATAATCTACAAATATTCACCAGCTCACATAATCGGTGAAAGCACGCGGACAAAACAAGCATTCGAGATAAGCTCAAAGATAAACATTGGCGGAACTTTTACTCCCGCATCTTTCGACTTCGGCTTATCTCGTGGGCTTTCCTCGGAACAGTACAGCCGTTTCGAGTTGAAGGCTGTACCGACAGGGAGCGCGGTAACCGGTGGCACACACGGAATAGCTTGGGTTCTGAAGGAAAACAGTGCCACCAAAAGCGGCATTCCTGCCGAGAATGATTTTGCCCTACTGATAGGAAACCAGGGGAATTTCACAGTAAGGCTATCCCTCAAGGCCCGGTTGTCGCCTTCCTTCCATCCTACCAGCTGGATAGGAATGCGGTCTCGTCGGACGGCTACAATCCCCATTTTGCTGAGGAAGCCAATCGGAACGGTTATGGATAGCACTCTACTGATTGATATGGACAAGATCGAGCTGAGCGACCACGTGGCTCTTCCGGAATGTTGATAGGAGGCACAAATGTGCCGCATCTCGAGAAGGTTATTCGGAATACTTTATAATATATATAGAAATATATCGATAGGTAGATATCAGTAAATGTTGCCTCTACTTGAATGGCCAAGCCGTGCGTATATATAATAGCCTTGCTATAGCGAAAGGATCTTAGGCGTGAAGGTGTTTATTACTCAAGTATAAATATTTCGCGCTTCATATAATAGTTGACGTATGCAGGCTATGTTATTTCGAGGCTACCACACATGCAAGAAATATTACCCCGCTTCCGTTGAAACGAGGCTTCCTAGTAGCCTTATTTGAAACCATGATCAATAGTTTTGCAGAAGTCAAATTATCACCTTTAGAGAGTTTGCAAACGGTCGAACCATGTATCAAAAGAGAAAAGAGAGCTAACGGGTTGGCGCTTTCAAGCTTTCAACCTCTTTCAATCCGTCGATACCGCTTGCGCTTGTAGGATTTAAATTTTATCTATATCAAAAAATTTCAGGAAATCAATGTGCGAGGTTGCATGTATAGAGATTCTGCAAGATTGCTCGAAATAACCGTATTTCGTTCTACTATACCACATGGATCTCTGGGTTTGAAGATTCACCACTACATCTGATGTCCTCCTCCTCTATTTGTCCTTTATTCTAAAATCCGTAACTTTTGCTAGTAGCACTCGCAAATTGGTCATGTCTCGAGTCTACTAAAAGAAGAGCATATCTTCAAGATCAAGAGGCTACCAATGGCTTCAGAAACGTGGCCTTCCCAGGATACTCCTCCATACTCCTGGCCTAGAGACAAACCAGAAGATGGCAATCCTAGCTGGCCGCACGGGATTTATAACATTCACAACATTAGCCCACCAGTCGAATCTCGAATTTCGGCTTCATATGAGCCCCAGCTTCACACCGAAAACTACCCTCAGCATGTTAGCAATCCTTCCTATCCTTCGCCGCCTCCCACACAGTACGCATGGGAGAGCTCCCCATCTTTTCACACCACAGCCACACACCACCACGCTTCGGGGCTCTTGGCCACACCAGAACCCTACCCTAGATTTCCTGTGGCGTCTGATTCAGCATATAGTCAAGGCAATTATAATGTTTCAGACCCTGTATTGACACCGCTATCATTTCTTGCTCCCAATAGAGATGGTAATGCAGAATCTGTCATTACTTCGCCGCCAGCCCTGTCACCTCCATACGGCTGGCAGACTTCCTCACCGGGCAATGCTCCCTATTCAAGCTACAATGTAGACAAGATATCTTCCGCAATGAACGGCCTCGGCTTAAGTAATGCCCCTCTTGGAGGAGCCTCTACTTATCCTCCAAACCTAGCTAATACGTGGCGGAGTCCGGTAACAGCGGCTCAACTCGAGCAGGAACGAATAAGAGAGTTGAGGCAGTCCATGAGCGATCAAAATAATTCCCTCCATGAAGCGGTAATAGGGGGAGATCTAAAGCTATGCCGGAAGTTGGTCATCCAGGGTCATTACCCAGATGAATGCAATGCTCAGGATTATACTGCAATGCACTTTGCAGCGGCATATGACCAATTCGAAATCCTATGTCTGTTTTTGGCGATTGGGGCTGACCCCGAAGTCAAGAGCAAAGAGAAAATAACACCACTCCACCTTGCAACATTCGTAGGCTCCGTCAAGTGCGTGAACGAACTCCTGGATTACATTCCTCAGGACTGGGAAGTAGAAGACGACGATGGTATAAAACCGTATGCAACGGCCCTTCGAAATGGGAGTCTCGAGCTCATCGAACTTTTCTTGGGAGTCGGCGCCAAGTTATCCGAGGAGGAGCTAGAGCGGCTGATCTCAGAACACGACATACTTACCCAAACGAAGATCCGACAGCTAGCGACGGAGTACGATCGCACTGCCGAAGAAAAACTCCAGCTAAGGCAGTACCCAAATGATGTGAAAGTTTACATCAAAACATTATTCGACAAGAACCTTGTTGAAGCCTACAATATTCTCGATGGCCTTTCTGATCTCCCGGCTGACGAGAGGGAGGACATTAGAGACCTTTTATTGCAAAATTTTCACGAGACTATCGGGCCATGCGGTATTGACGATGAGTCGGATTATTGGAGCGAGCCGGGTGACGAATTTGAATATCAGTTTATATCGGAAACTTTTGGAGCGGTTCCCCTGTGTGACCAATCGGCCCAGGTTCTATCACCAATTGGCCTACCGCTAGTAGTCAATAGTACACACGACGAGAAGAAGCACCTGTTCAACAAAGGTATGCATCGTAGAACCCTGCCTTCGAAGGCGATCATTAACTTTCGAAATCACTCCTAGATGGTGCACTGCGTTTCCTAGATCTCCGGGGTTGTACCGCCCTAAACGAGAATGCTGGTGACTTTGCCTCCGATGGGTTTGAGATCATCGTCCAGGACTTTTTAGAATCTCGCATAAGAGACCTCTACATTGCCCCTGATATTACACGCTTATATCTGCCAGAGAAAGCTTGGCAGACAGAGGAAGAATCATTTGAGAGTTCACTTTACCAATTGTTCTCATGGCTGACAGATCATAAAGGCGTCGAATCGGTTGCGGAAATTCGCGTCTGCGATCCTTGTACCCCCCTGGATGAAAGTAACTTGACAAGGCTTTTGTTAGACAATGGCCAGCCACGTTTCATGGGTATAAAAAAGCTATGCTGGCTGCAGAAGGTTGATAAGCCTTTCGAGCCGGTACTAGTGGCACCCGATGTAGAAGAAATATGGATTGAATGGGACGGCTATGACCTTGATTATAGACTGGAACATTGGCGTAGCGCTCTTATGCCCTTGGGAAACCTGGTCAAAATAAATATCGTCGTTGAACATGACGTCTGGGAAACGGGAATTAAGGCAAGATTAATTTTTGCAAAACCCTTTATTGTAGCGCAAGATCTAAAGCTAATGATACACAGGATGAGGTTGATGATTTAAAGCAGATTGCACAAAATTGGCTTTTTCAGTGTTTTCCTGGCAGAGCAGTCGACGTAGATTTTAGCGACCTCCGTCCACTATTCCATGCAAAAAATGCGGCGAAATCTTATCCAGCCATCCATAGCTCAAAGGCCATGCCTCTTGCAAAGTAGGGATATCTTGTCCTTTGTGTTGAAATTTGTTTCTAGGACTGATACGAAAGAATAGGAATGACGCGATGGTCCCTGATGGCTGGTTTCATTCGTTACAAGTATACAACAAAAATGACCCAATCGCTCCATTGATCTCAAGAGACGCTTCTTCCTTCTTTATGAGTGATACGACTGAGCCTATCAAAGTAGCAATCGTTGATACAGGAATTGACTGTGGTAATGAGAAACTGAGTGAGAACATCATCAAACGCAAGGCTTTCCCGCCGAGCATGCATGACTTCCTTGACCTTCAAGGGCATGGGACGCACGTTGCCGGGCTGGTTCTCAAAGTGGCACCCAATGCTCAGATTCTATGCGCAAGAGTGTTCGATGACAATTATATCAACAAGCCTAGCTACTTGGCTGAGGTATGACCTTTAGTCTTTCCACAAGGGGACCGAAAATCGCTAATACTTCTCGGATTAGGCTATTGACTGGGCTGTCAAAGAAGGGGCCAAGGTAATTTGCTGCTCCTGGGGAGCTTCTCAAAGCAATCAAACTCTCATAGAGGCCTGCAAGCGAGCATACTCAGCAAACTGCCTAGTATTCGCCGCCGGCTCAAATTCAGGTCACGGCAGACCCGCTCTCCCCTATCCCGCGTTTTGTGGCGATGTTATTTCCATTGGCTCCTGCAATGACACTGGGAAAAAGAGCGATATCACCCATAGCATGACCAAGTTCTGGTTCCCGGGCGAGTCTATCGCCTCTTACCACCCGAGGTATCTGAATACGGGTAAAGACGGAATCCCAGGTCAAAAGATAAGGACCGGTTGTTCGATGGCCAATGCTTTGGCGGTGGGGCTGGCGGCTAGGCTTCTAGATCAGGCTCGAAGATGTCTATCGGAATGCGATGCACAATCTTTCGAAAGCAACGTTTCGGTTGCAATGCAGGAGCTATTTGGAAGATTGACAGCAAAGGATGCGGATGGGCTATCATCGAAGTATGTTAACGCTTGGAACATACTACTCAACCAGGCAAGGAACAAGGAAGAACTTGTGATTTTTTTCAAACAGACGCTGCGGCATCTAGGTTGTATCTACGAGCCTTTGATCAATTGAGAGGATTCTAAGGAACACATCTGTACTCTGGCCGGCTGTGGCTCTAGAATGAAATAGTTTATGAAAAGAGAAAGCGGGTTTCTATGATTTGATGTTTACCTTTTAATTTGGAAGCTTCCCTTTCGCCTTGGACAGAAACATATTATTTAAATGTGGTTGGGGATCGTAGTGCTCTCGTTGAATTTATGCTGTCCCGGAATGATCAACGAGGCTCGCTTTAGCTTTGCACTATACAAGCATGTTTGGTTACACGGAATTTTTTAAGCTAAATTATAATACCACGAGTACGAAACTAAAAAAACCCTATGCTTACGGGTGGCCAAAGGCAGATATGTATGTGCTTAAGGATATATACCATAGTTGCGGCTACGGCCTCAACGTGTTAGCTAGCACGGGCTGCCAACGTGTTGGCTAGTTGGTGAGCCAACGACGATAGGTACGAGTAGTAGGCGGTACCCTACATGGCAAGCAAATGTATTGCATGTGTGAAGCAGAAATGTCGCAAGGTTAAAAATTACTCGAATAGGCGGTTTGCCAGAACTGGAGGTACCCGAGCCGTGTGTACAAATTTACAGTTACCAAAGTACCCTTATATATTATCCTGCCAAATGGCAACTAGTTAAAATGTACGCATGGTTGGCTGGTTGTTGGCTATCGGATAATCGGAAATACAGCGAACATGCATTCTTGCGTGCTCTCCCCAACGCAGCTGAAAAAGAGGATGGCTGACCAAGTACACACGCACACACCTCTTTTTTATATAAAAAATTTTTCAAGCAGAGTTCCTCTCCACTTTGGCTTCGTGACTAATTCGAACAAGTTGAATGGCTACTTATGTCCAACCAGACCTCTGTTTACTAAGTCCGTCGCTTATTTTCGGCAATTGCGTAAATTGACAAGCAAGCAGAAGAATATTTTGATATCGATAAGTGCGGAATAGAGCGATCTCCAGTGACAAGAGCTAAAAACGGTTTCGAAGAGCTCAGAATCCGGGGTAACAGGGCTTGACGTCCGGGCCCTGTCACGATCTCTTTTGTTAAAAGAAAAAAAAAAAAAATGTAAAAGGTTCAAATTTTTAATTTTTTTTTTTTAATTTTTTTCTACAATTCGATTTGTTGGGCACGGCACGTCTAAGGCCTGCTCAGATACCGCATGTAAAAGAACATGGAAGCCCTCCCTCGTCCCCAGTAAGCTTCTTCCTCTTCTTCAAATCCAGGAACAGAAATTTTCGCTGGTGCCGTTTCTTGAAGCTCGATTGAGCAGGTGGGTGTCGTATAGTTCTCTTTTTTTTTTCTTATTTTCTTTTCGGGGACTCTGTGGTCAGGTGCCTTGCCCTGCCTTGCCTTGACACCTCGAAAGGACATACCCATCTCAGTTATGAACTTTAAGAGGTCACAATAGCGATAGCAAGAAGCAAGTAAGCATTTTTGGGGGGGTCATTGTCCGGGGGTCTAATCCTGCATGCTGCATATCTCTTTGGTTTCTTTCCTCCCACATCCGAGAGATTTTTTCTCTTTCCAGCCTATCCCATCTGGCCTCTGTTATCCTCTTTGCTTATTTCCACTGCGAGAATAATATACGGCAGAACCCCCCCCCCCC
>LDUD01000008.1:327004-350569 GCA_012184295.1 Dactylella cylindrospora
CTTGGGTAAGGACTGAGTGTTCACTGGTAGGATCAGATTCCAAACCATCTCCACCGGGGGAAGAGTTTCGCCTTAGACGGCACACAAGTCTGACCCCCTGAAAACGGGAATCGTGGAAGTGCGTCATGGCTTCATTGCAAGCGGATTCTGTCTTGTAGTTCACGAAGGCACAGTTGCTCTTTGAGATAAGGAACACACTCTCGATTTGATCCGTTGCGAAATAATCCTTTAGGGCAGAGACTGTGGTTCCTGGCGGCAAGTTTCCAACCCATAAGGCATGCCCCGACTGCCTAGGCTTTCTGGGGGGTCCTCTTGGAAGGGCAGGATGAAGGGCAGATTGAGGAGATTTGCTGGAAATGCTAGAAGAGCTGGTATTGGATAAAGATAGAAGATTGCTGGTGCTAGATCGTCCTGTGTTGAAGTTCGAGGAAACAGGTGATCCTCTGCGTTGTCGGCTCCCAGAGTTTACTAGGTGCCTTGGTAAAACCCCTTGCCTCTGACTAGCTGACAAAGAATTTGGGTCATACGCATGAGAGCCAAATGAGTTTTCAGCTGCTTCATATCCAATTTGTGGTGCGCTTCTCCTCCTAGATCCATAGCCTGAAGGAGTTGGTGATGTGCTGTAGTCTGGTGGGGAAAGGGACATAGTCCCAGCAGGTTGGCCGTATTGAGGGAGATACATGAAAGGCATGCTACCCTGAGGCCATTGGGCATATTGCGGAGCAGGCTGATTGCTAGTAGCTGGAGGGGCAGGATACGATGGACTGTAGCCTGCTACAGGGAAGCCATGGGCAGCAGCCGGAGGGCTCTGGCTATATGGATCATAGTATCCCGCAGGTTGCGGATACTGTGGCATACCATACACTGGCAACGGCTGTGCCGTTGTAGCAGGAATTTGCATCGGTGAAACGCTATACTGAATAGGTTGAGGTGAAACAACGGGCCCATATCGTGGCTGGGCTTGTATTTGGTATTGTTGAAGAGAGGATTGCAATGCTTGCATATTAAATGGTTGTTGCATAGGAGGGGTTTGCATTTGGGTCTGATGGTATCGTGGCTGCGGGGCTTGAGGCATATACGACATATGAGGGTGATGGAAAGGGCCGACAGGAGGAATGACTGCTAAAGTTGGGCCGTACATTGTTGGAGAATTTGTCGATGCCGTCGTGATAGAGTCTGAGGCAGAAGAGCTGATTGGGGTTTCAGTCTCAGTCTTGAGTCCTGGACCCTCAAGATTCTGTTTTATTTCTGTCGCTATGGTCGAACTAACAATCAGACTGCGCCGGTGAGTCCTAGGGTGTACATCTCCCATTGGAATAAAATATCTTTGTAGTGTGGCAAAGAAGATGTGGAATATCTCAGCAATTTATTCAAAGGACTGTCTATACAGATATTCCAGGGTGGTGCGAGGCTTGGGTAAAGAAAGGGAAAAGCAAAGGTTGGGCGGCCACATCACTCGGTAAAGGCAAGATGAATCGCGCCTTCCCTTGTACGCTTAAATGTCCCAGCCCTCCCGTACCTCTGTCTGTGTCCATGCATAAAATTCAGAGAGGGGCTACCACTACTTACTGGGAGATATTCCCACGAATGCCAAACTATAATTGGGATAATAAAATTGGTTCGAGAGGAGGCTTAGCTGGGAGAGTAGCAGCCTCAGAAAAAAATTATAGAAATGCTTCTGCCACGTCGAACCAGTTTGTTAGTCATGCTCTCCAATCCAATCGATTGTGGAAATCTAGAAAGCATTGGGTATACTTGCCGCCGATCGAAACAGAATGGGAACTGGTGTTTTATACGTGTGTGACGGTGAAGAAAAGGAATGTCGGTAATATAATCTGGAGCGAGAAATAAAAAGAAACAATAAAAAAAAAAAAGGAAAAAAGAGAGGACAAGAAAGACCTCCCTGGGTTGATAGGACTAGGTCGTCTGATGGGGGACAATACTAGGAATAGAAGTCGCAAAGCGTACCTCAGGAACGGATTTGGCTTGATGTATGTTATGCCTTGCTGTCAACAAGCGAGAGTCTAAGTTGAATGAGAAAAAGAGCAACCCACTCCTGCAGTAAGTTGGTGCTAAAAAAGCTAGACAGTAAGCCGTCCGAGGGATTTTAAACAGTCGCAAGGAATTTTGAGGAACCTCAAGCTTCCTTTGCATACAAAAAAAGAGGTAGTAGCAATATTGTTAAAGGATTTGTTTTGGTGGCAATTAGAGATTGTGTACCGTGTATGGATCGGAACCATATATTCCTGAAAATGGCACCTATCCCACTTGGGGGAGCAATATAGGGCTTGGGGTATTCGGCGCTTTTTATTGATAGACAATTTGCAATTGATTAACTACGGAGCCGCTCGCTAGCTGGGGTTCTTATTTTGCCTGTGATGGGGAGGTGGGTTTTTCCAAAAGACGTCGGAAACGATTGGTACAAGTACTTGTACAGTACCTGGAAGGATAGAAGTGCTGTGGGTGCCCATATTCTTTGCAAAACTTCTAGGAGGACTAGCAAGGATGTAACAAGTTAACCCTCTCCTGCACCTAACAGAAAACGAAATGGGGTGTAAAACGGTTGACGGACGCATTGGACTGGTCGGTTGGGGGGGCGGACTTTTCGAATTGTCTTAGGGTAGCTCGGTGAGCTAATGCAAGAAGTACAATGCCAGGCGGGTACGGTACGTCTTGCAAGTTTTGCAGCCATCCTGTTTTTACCAGGAAATTGTGTCGATTTCCATTCCCAGGTCGAGGGGTGAAGCCACACCGAGAAATCGACCCACAGCAAATGCAAGTCGTCTAGGCTTTGTGATCGGCTAAGAATTCCTCGTGGCATGGAGAAAAGGAAACAGGGCCGGAACGGGCTTTCACGATTTCGGGCATGGCGATTTCAGGAAACGAAGCCCAAAAGTTTTCTCATCAGAAACACCGACATGGGTTTGTGGGCGTCCCCGAGACCCTGTGCGAAAATGTCTTGCTTCGGGTGCTACTCGGAAAGGCAATGTGGATCCCTTGATCTGCAGGCTCTAAAATCTCCAGAGTTAAAACCCAATTGGCTACGGAATGATTTTTGAAATTAGTAAAAAAGGTGGCGTTTGGGAAAAAGTGGCTACAAGCGCATGTTGGGAAGTGTGCATAGGCTTGAACTCCGGGAATTTTTAGTGGGAGAAGGGGAGTGTGCGGTGTGCAACCTCAAGCCTGCCTGTGTGGGCCCGAATCCCAGCAGCGACCACTTGCAGGGTTGGCTGGTTCAAAAAACCTGCTTTTCCGTTGATCCCAGCCATTTGCGGCCGTTGCTTAAAACGTGGATGTGGCTGTGCTAGCGATCGACGCAATCACCACGAAAAGAGGCTGAGAATGATGCTCTCGCTGCTCATACCGAGGCCTCTAGTATTTGAGACTATGCTACATGCAATCTCGATAATGTCCCTAACCGAAGGAAAGAAGAAAAAATTACACCAGCCACTCTCCGCATGTCTATGGGACCGGGATGCACTCTCCCGGTGAGAATGACAATGAACCAAGAAATCGATTAAATCAAGGTCTAGAACTAACGCCCTCTTTCGCTTTCTTGCTTGTGTGGATAGGTAGCACCTGAGAACGCGTAGGCCACCTTTTCATAACTTCCAAACACCGCTGGTTCGGGACGTCGGTTGAGTTTTGTTTGTATTGCATTGATCAAGTTATCTTCAGCCGTTACAGGTAAAGTCCGTGAAGGCTAGTGCAGATCCTGGCAAACTCCGTCGTGATATCATATCATATCAGTGTTAACTATAGCTTTACCACGCGTCCCGGGATATCGAGATCGCGATATAATATCCTAATATCCTAGCGCCGGCTTAAGGCACCAAAAAAGGATTGTGTGCTGTTCGGCTCAAGGGAGCCGCGCCTAGTCGGGGCTCCATCAGAGCCAGGGAATTGAGGTTTCCTGACTCGTTCACAAACTCCCACAATTAGTAACATGGGTATCTAAATACCAATATAATGATGCAAGAAGTGGGTGTTCCTGATTATAGAAAGCAGATCATCTAAAATGTTTCCTAGATTTTACAAAGAGATTGAACGGGCTAAACAGGAACCAAAGCTTGGCCAGAAACTAGAGCTGCAGCTGGCTGGTTTAGGAATAATAAAACGCAGAGGCGGATTAACCGAGTTTGTAAAACGGGTCAAACGTAGCCTGCAGACTGAACCTGTTTTAATTCTACCTTTGCCACAGTCACTAACTTTTGCAGCGTCATAGGGTTCTAATTAAAACAAAAAAATTTAGAAAAATTTTTTCGCCGGAGAGTATATGGACCGCCGGAGAATTTTCTTATCCTAAACAGAGACCTCTCAAGGGACTAGTTTCACGGCAAGCTTATTCGGCTATCTATTCAATCTCCTAGTGTATCTATGCTGACAAAGATTGGTCAGGGTGGCAAACACAATGCAGATCATAGCCGGTTTTCCTAAGCTGCAGCAGTCCTCTAAATTCTATAGTTTCGAGACCAAACCCAGAGATCTAGAGATAGCTTTCACTAGAAATCTCGACTTTTGATTCCGATGGTTGATAGTCTGTAAGCCATTTCGCAGTATCTCCGATCCAGCACGGCTTGATATGGTGAGTCCGAGATTAATGGACGGCACGAGCGGATCAGCTGATTTGTACATAAAGTGATATCGTGATAGATCTTGTATACGTACATGTAATCACGGAGCGCAACGCCGAGGTACATTGAAGATGGAGATAGCATCGAATAAATTGATCGCACGAATTTGAAATCCTGCAATGCCATGTAGGGTAGGCCATCTGCAGTGGATCGGGGTCCACATGATGGATCTCGCGTATTTAGACTTTCGGAGAGCGCTCGAGAGCCTCTATCGAGGTAACATTGGCGCCAAAATTCGTAATCGAAGATGCGTTTTCAGCTGGTCAAGGGTATATGATAATACCCGCTGCAGTGGACGCATGTGGGATCACTATGATCCGACGTCCGTGTGCCTGCAACTCTAACTAGATCCGTCGGACTTCCAACTTGGTCTATCCCTATGAGGTGAAATGTGGGAGCCTGCAGATAGGTGGTGTGGCTCCCACATCATCATTGAGGCGGTGCCCAGAGTCCAGATCTATTCGGGGATCCCTTCCGGGCACGGGCCAAGAGCAACGTGAGATAACGCAACACGTTTAGCATGCCAACATATGGCCCACCCACCCACACGAATCTCATAGTTATCATCAAGATTCAACAAAACAACAAGGGTTCGAATAGCAGCTGAGCCCTTCTTTCTTTCGCTTTCTTTCCTTTTCGGTTCTTGCGAAACTTTCGCCAATGCAAAGAAAGCATGGCACCCTCGGTTCAATACGGCTGGCAATAATAACTAGCAGCTATGATGGACCTGACGCCATCTCTTTTTTTTTTTTTTTCGGCTCTCTCTCGCGTTATTCTTTTAGGTCATGATCCCAAGACCCCCAGAAATTGGTACCCGATCGAAAATAGCGCCATCAAATATCCCACTGGGTAAACATACCATTTCTAGAATAAATCCCGGTTCTCCTGTTCGCCGCGGCCTGACCACGGGAAAAACGACCCGGAGAAACTTCAGACGAAAGAGATTCGTTTGCTCCATCTACACTAGAGTGAAAGATGAAAGGAATGTTTTAGATCTACCGGCACCCCTGCTCCATGCGCATGCCACGATCAGGGGCATTGCGCGGTCAGAGCTTGAAGCCTCGGCCACGATCCAATTTCTCCGATGTCATAAAGGGGAGAGGAAAGATAACTCGGTCAAGATGAAACTCGCGTATTTAAGCTTCTACAAAGCTTATCAATAATGCAAATTATTACGTAGCTGCTGATCTGATGCGTACCCGAGCTCGAGCGTCATGCAAGGAGGGTTGGAGCTGCGAAAGTCTTCCATCCGCTTCGAAAGAATGCTGATTGACGCTTTGATATCCCGGTTTCTGGATCTCTAAAATTCTATTTTACTTTCGGTTAAAGATGCTCCCTACAAGCGCCCACGAGTCAATATAATAGCAGCGATTATTCTCTTAACTCCGTGCGCCAGGTTTCCGCCAATTTGATTATACTTTTATGCACTCGCAAGGGACACATTTCACATACGTTTCTCGAAGCCGGTCAAGCCACTTTAAGCCTGAAACAAAAGTAATGATCATCATTTGCCACGGCGTTTTATAAGCCTATTGACGGTTGCCTAAGCCATACCATCTACACCAAGGGGGGAATTCTGAAGAATGGATCATCCGAGCTCCTTACGTGAACCCTTCGCGATCTCGTGGTCATGTTGCGTTCGCAATGCATCTGCAGCCGGGCAATCAGCTGAAGGCGTGGGGATATTCGGAATATACCATGAGACGACATGTTGGGGGGAAGGAGGTTGTCAGCAACAGATACAGGAGATACGGGTTTTCTCACAATTGAACGATTTTGCACATTGTCCCGATTTACGATTCAATCAAGCTATCCACTTTCGTGATCCTCTTCATATGCATCCTTTTACTCGACCATTCTCCCTGCCTTGGCCCATTACAATTTCCACCACATTAAAGTTTTTGACTTTGAAGTTTCACGTCTAAATGAAGGAACCCGGAATCCTAGCGAAAAACTTCTTGGTCCGCGGATATATCCTTCACAATGCTATTTTCAACACCTACCTCCCTCGAGTAAGACCTATCAAATAGGAAAAGGGTTTTTTGCACTCTTACTATAGACCTAGCAGGCTTTTTAGTATTGATATTTCGTGTCACGAACCTCAAATGAGTACTTCTTTAGTCCACTTCAATTGGAAATTACTTTCTCCCTATCTAAATTCACTGATAAAACCGACTTCTAAATGGATTTGCACGTTCGTGCGCGTGTAACTAACAATGCGCGAAAACTAAAATGTAGAAAATAAAGATAAAAAGTTCTCTTTTCAAACTTCTTGCTTCCGTCCGTTGATTTACATTCGACGATTTAACTGCTACCGAATTCTTCACGTCACTGCTAACTAATGTCACTCTATTAGTATCTTCAATAAATAAATTAAATTTTGATCTATACCTCGAGAATCCATAACCACCAAGTTCGGCTTAAAATCCCAAACATTAGCCTGTACGCTCTTCTAAGTCGAGGATAACGTATAGTGCTCCTTAAACCAACTTTTAAACAGAGCCGAAGACAACCAGCATGTGTTGCATGCTAACAGCCCTACAACGCGGCGCATCAAATGATGGTGTTACGCGCGTAAGCTGTACATACTTCGATACCCACATCTGTGCAGCAGTCGAGCATTCACAATATGGCTGTTTGCCCATAGATTCTCCATGTTTTGGAGGGCTGGCTATCTTGTGGTAAGTCTTATGGATGGAGAGTGGGTAAGCTCGCAGTATGTTTGCGTGCGTCCGTCCGCTTAATCTTCAGCCGCAACCATGCAGGCTGTGCTAGATTGAGGAAAGCGCTTACACTTTTGATTCCCCCGAATTTGTTTTGGCTGATGACAAGTTCAAAGCAGATTAGATTAGCTTGTGGAAGTTTTGAGGCTGGACTCTCAGGGAAAAGAAAAACACCGAGAGCTGTTGGAGGATCTCAACTCTGTTATGTTTCTTGTTTTTTCGCTTCACTCGGCTTCTACAGTCTCATATCTTCGTGCAGTCATATGATACACCGATCGGAGTTACAGTTGTGAGAGCGAAAGGCTTCAGCTTCCAGTCATCGAAGTACGATAGAGAAGCGCCATGTACGGTGGTGGCTTCCACGGCAATGTCCCGCCGCCTGGGGGTATTCTTCCAGGAACGGCTACTGGAGTGAATCCATATCCAAATAGTAAGTCGAGCTCCCTAACTCTGAAAACATCTTATGTGATATTCGACATACTGATATTCTCTCGCAGATAAACCAGGCTTGCAGTCCTATCTGAACAATACTCCTACCACAACTTCGAATTTTGCGCCTCCGCCATCATTTGCCCCTCAGGCGACGCACACGTATATCCCTCACAGCGGCGCGGGACAGCAATGGAATGCTGGCGCCCAGCAACAAAATGTACAGAGCCAGTATGGGCAAGCTGGAGCACCAGCACCAGCACCAGCACTATCGGGATATCCCCCAAACGTGAGTCCCTCCGGATTTGGGGCTGCTGGCAGACCTGCGCCTTCTGGCTATCCACAACCTAGTACCGGTTTCAACAGCCAAGGAGCTACTGGAGCACCATCCAGCTATAACTCGGGTGGATACGGAGGTCAAGCATCCCAGCAGCCCCAGCAGCAACAACAACCTGCTCAAACTGGTGGTTTTGGTTACTCCGGTTCGAGCGGCAGTGGCGGTAGCGGCGGCGGGTTTGCCAACTATGCGGGAACTGTGACTGGACCCCAATACACGCAGCCGCAGCAGGAGACATTCAACTCGAATCGCCCAGGCTATATCCAGTATCAATCGCCGCCTCCAGCAAACGTCCGTCCGCCTCCAAGCACCTATGGGCAACCCGCTAATCAAACTGCGCCGCAGCAAGGATACGGAGGACAGTTCAACGCTAGTGGTTTTGGTGGAAACACACACGGCCAGGGGAGTCCGGGACCCCAAGTCCAGCAGAATGCTTACGGGAACTCTCCTCAAGCATTTGGATCTGGGTACGGTCAACAACAGCAGCAAGCCCAGCCTCAGCAACCTCAACAGCAACAGCAGGCCCAACCCCAGCATCAAGGCTGGCCAGCCGGTGGCTTCCCCGCCCAGAACCAACCAGACCACGTTCAATCGATATCGCAACAGTGGGCTCAGAATAATCAGACGGCCCAATCGCACGGTAAACGGTACTCGGTGGCATCAGTGAGCGAACCATATCACTCATACGCTGCCGCTACACCGCCGCCACCAGCAGCACCGAAGCCAGAACGGCCTGCTAACTCCGCGACTTTCTTTGCAGCTACGGCCCAAGGGCCGGGTGCTATGTCCCCTCCATCGAGTCATGCTCAACCACAGCTAGCGGCAGGTCGGCCTGCAAAGGCCGCTGTTTCATCTGGGTTTGCAGGGGGCGGTATCGGCGACTGGGAGCACTATGGCGATTTTGATGGAGATGACGACGATTTGGATGCAGCTTCGAAGGCTGGCAAGAAGCAACCTACAGCTAATGAGGTCCCTACTGAAACCCAAGCGGTTGAAATGCCAGCGGTCACGCCTCCTCAAGCTCAACAGCCTTTTCCACCCTCTCAACAACAGACTGGTGGTATACATGATACACCTCAGTCCCAGGGAATGGGTATGAATCAAGCGCATCAAGTGAGTCCTCCGCAAGCTCCTGGTTTCCAAAACCAGCACCAAACGGGGCAATGGGGTGCAGGGCCGCAAGCAGGTAGTCAAGCCGGCATGCAATTCCAGAACCTTAGTCAGCAAGGTGTACCGCCACCCCAACCGAATCAGTTTGACGCCGGATACAATGCCGTGCAGGCACCCTATCAACAACAGCAGCCAATTGCTAGCCCTCCTCAACCGAGTGTACAGAATCCCTACAACGAAGGGCTCGCGAATGCACAAACAGGTCAGTCTTATCAACTGACGGAGCAGCTACTACGCAAGCAACAGGAGGAACAACTCTTAAGACAGCAGCAAGAACAGCAGCAGCACATGCAGGCCCAATTACAAGCCCAAATGCAACAGCAACATCAAGTGCAACAGCAGCAAGCTTATCCACCCCAGAATCAGACGCCAGTGCAACCAATCAACGCATACGGACAACCACACTCGCCTGAAGCCCAAATGCACCAACAGATTCCGCCGCCACAGAGTGGAGTGTATCCACCTTCCAACCAGCCTCAACCTTCTGTGTATGGACAAAATCCGCAGTTACCTCCTAAGCCAGCAGGATTCACCCCTCCGCAGCAGGCTCACATTGATCCCTACGGACAACAGCAGTATGGACACCAAAAACAACCATCTTTGGGCGCTGCTGCCCAACTACCCGTTTCGGATCCTTACGGGCAGGTTATTCCTCCACAGCAGCAGCCCCAGCAGTCTGCATTTGTCGACCCAACTGTTCAACCAGCCCCGTATTCTGCTGAAGGTGCTCAGGTGCCACCCGACAGCCAATACGGTGGTCAATATGGCCAATACGCACCGGGTCATCAACAGCGGCCTTCCCTGAGCGGACCCATACCGGTTCAGACGCCACAAACCGGGCAGCCTACCCAAGACCAGGAGCCTGTTCAACCTTTGCATGTTAATCGTGAGTGAAGATATACTTTCTTAGTTGAGGTTTTAGCTAAATTGTATCTTTAGAAGCGCCAGTGTCTCATGCCCCTCCAGTTCAAGATGTTGATCCCGCACCAGAGCCAGTCCATGGTAAGCATGTTCGTGCTATCAGCCGATTGAAAGCAGAGCTAACCCTCCCACAGAGACCGTGGTCAAATCGGCAGGGCCTGTCGATGATAACAAAGAGGTTATTGAAATACCTGCGGATCTCGCGCCTTACTATAAAGAATCTCTCAGAAAGTTCTTCAAAATGATTATCCGCGAAGCTTCTGCTAAATCTAATGTCGATGCTTTGCGGATTTTCACCGAATTTATGGAGGATGAAACCTATTCTCGTGGAGATAGATACTCGGATGTGGCATTGCACTCGTTTGCTGGCCGTCATCGTCCCTACACCAGTGAAAGCCCGGACCCATACGATGTCTCTCGCAGGACTAGTACTGTTGCCGAGAACCCAGCTCTGAGACCAGGTTCTACGTTTGATAGCATAGACTCGCCTCTAACCAATGCCATTGAGGCACTGAGAACTGGTGGTCGCAAAGGAGGACAGTCCCCATCATCTGTAGAACACAGGTTGCCATATACTATCGATGAAAAGAATGAGTCAGTAGCGCCTCTTCAACCTCAGCATTCTCAACACCCACAACATCTACCAGCCCAGCATATGTCACCCCCCGTCAACCAGACAGGCCCTGTTCAAACAGGTGTAAATCCATATGTTCCATCAGAGGAACCTGCCCAGCCTATCGTACAGCACCACGATACATGGGGTTCCCAAGTTGAACCTGCGCCACTCAGTGTTCAGCCACATCAGCAGCCCCAAGAGCCAGTTGCGCCTGTGCAGCCTCTCAATGTCAAGCGACAGTCACTCCTACCAACGGCGACACCACCAAACGCTAATATCAATAGGCCGCAATCTGAAAGCCCCGGATTAGACCCTTCTCAAGTTAACGAGGCATCTTTGGCCCAGCAAGCAGCTATACTTGCAAAGCAATGGATTGATTCAAGAGGCCCCGGCGGCACCAACTCTAATCGAAATTCTGTGTCGATTGATCCCCTTCGACAGTCGCATCGACAGTCTATAATTGCAGAGCCACCCCGACAGAGCCCAGCTCAGAACCAGGATCCATATCAAGCGCCACATCGGCAATCCATTATCGGGGAGCCATTCCGGCAAAGTCCAGCCCAGCACCAGAATCCATATCAACAGCCGCATCCACAACAGGTTGTCGCAGAGCCGTTCCGCCAGAGCCCAGCTCAGAAACAGAACCCGTACCAACAGCCACCACTCCAGCACGGTCGGGATCAGTACTCCGCTAAGAGCCCACCTCAGAAGAGCCCCCCCTATCAACACCCGGTCTACCATTCTGTTGAGCCTTCTCATGTCGCGCCCCTCAATTCTAAAAGTCCACCCCAGCAAGGCCAACCATTCCAGCAGCCCTTCGGTGGTGGTTTTCAGAGCAATTTCGAACAGAACTTACCGATACAGGCACAAGGTCCGCAGGTGTCAGGCTTCCAGGGTTACGGGGGCCCAGCTTCGCCACCCCGTAACGAGCCAGTTCGCCCTGTGGAACCTGTTAGCTATGAGCAACCATACAATCAACATGCCCATCGCCCTAGCGTTGATGGTACCGAAAGTTCTTTGGATCAAGGCTATGTCATGGTCACTCCAGAGCCCCAGCGAACGCCCGTAAATCAAGCGATACAAGAACCAGCTCCTCCAGCCAATATCCCCGCGCCTATTCAAGAACAGCCAATAGTTCAACAAAAGCCCAGGGTTGACATTGAGGCGCTTACAACTATTCTTGGAAGGGAACGCGACGGACTACCGGATAAGCTACACTTGATTTTACCCATTCGACAAGCTATTGAAAATGTTGGCAGCGACTTTACCGAAATCAACCAGATGCGAAAGACTTTCGAAGTTGAAGCCAAGAAGATTCGGGATAAAAACGAGGCTGAACGCGACAGGCTTAAATCGGAACATGATGAGTATACCGAGGAATTGTATTCTCAGCAGAAGATCCTCTATGAAGATCTGCATGACATTGATGAGCAGTTCAATCTGGAGCAGAATGCGGTGAAAGAGAAGCAAGAGAAGGAAGAGTTTGACAAGTTTAATAAGGAGGTCTTCACGCCAATTTACAATATGATCCAAGAGAGAATCGTGGAGCTGAAGAAGAACCACAAGGCTCTACTAGCAATCATTAAGACTGCAGCTTCTGGGAGAGAAAAGTACGATGCAAACAACAACAAGCCTAATCTACAAGATGCCCTTATCTTGCTGCTGGACATTTTCGGTTTGCTGGAAGTGCACCACATAAAGTTACAGGAAACAATCGCGGATCGTGACAAGAGATTCAAGAGCACCGTCTTGACTCCACTCTACGCATCAAACAACTATGCCAAATTGCGAGATGCCAAGAAATACTTTGACGAGGAAGAAAAGAAGGCGATTGTTAAGGCAGCCACTGACGGGCTGGAACGTGCTAGGGGCCTTAAGACAGCCGTTGATGATAGCATGATTCCAGGGCTTGATCTTGAGTTCGGCTTCTTCGATGAAGTCGATCAAGTAGTCAGTAAGATCGTTGGCGACCTGCCAGAAGATCCAAAGGAATATGGCGGTGACCCTAAGATTCTGCACGATGAGCTGGCATACGCTAGAACAGTGTTGGAGACGCTCACGCAAACCCAAGTATCAATGATGAAGCTGTACCATCACGTTAATATCATAGTTAATAACTGCGAGAAGGGGGTTGGAATTGCTCAGGCGAAGCAGAGGGGAGAGAAGCCGGAGGGGTTCAAGAAGATTGAGGAAGATAAGGATGCCTATGCGAAAACTTTGGATGACGAGTTGAAACTGAGGTTGGACGATGTTGACGGTCATTTCAGTTCGGCGAAGAAGAAGTTGGAGCCTATTCTAGTGAAGTTTAAGGCTGTTTATGAGGGTGCATGATTTTATGATTTATAGTTAGTTTGGTAGTAAAATCTTCTCGAGTTTATTTTAGCGTTTTATTACTGATCTCAATTTGGATATTAATATTACCCTGATCTTGCATTTTCATTCTCCAATCTTGTTTTATTTACTATGCATATTCAGTGGGCTTCAGGATTAGAGTATCGACGGTATCGGAATTCTAGTTTCAACGCGACGGAGACCTCTCTAATGGTATTATATTAGCCACTTCGGTATATTATATTGCCTCATCTTGCGGTGCCGCACCTTGCTAGTATACTCCTGGCATCTTGGAAGTAAGCCTAGATAGCCGCATGGTTTTATATATATTGATATCCATCCCTTGCACATATCCCTGGCAACATTTCTACCCATGCCGCATACCTCCCAACCCCCCCTCCACACCCCTACATTCCTGTCCGATAGGACAGCCTACCGCATCCGCCGTCCCCAAGGAACTCCTCTGCATACCGCTGGCAAACCGTTGAACACCCAAAATCGACAGAGTAGGCACCTA
This sequence comes from Dactylella cylindrospora, assembly GCA_012184295.1. Lineage (NCBI taxonomy): Eukaryota > Fungi > Ascomycota > Orbiliomycetes > Orbiliales > Orbiliaceae > Dactylella > Dactylella cylindrospora. The sequence continues at coordinate 340,683 of LDUD01000008.1, forward strand.
TCACGATCATCAAAAAAAAAAAACCAGCCACATCCTTGCAGGTGTGGGTGGCGTTACATACGAAAATCCACAGTGGCTAAACTCGATTTGCAACAAGCGCAACAACGATATGTAGTATAATCATTTCCCCATCCTCCAATGATATTTGGCCATCACCCATGTCTTGGTGTGTGGACCCTGAGTAACCTCTGAGCGCAAGGCAAAAAAAAAAAAAAACTTTCTTCTTAGAGAGAGGGGACGAGAGTACATGATCGGTACATCACAATGAGGGACTTTGTCGGGACGATTTGCAGCAAATGTATGGCTGGCTTCGCGGAAGGTCCCCTCGTGACTAGGTTTCAGTCTATCTGACAGAGTGTATTCTCAAGTACCTTCTTCCGGATACCTTGATGCAGATAGCTAGGGACATGCAGGACCCATCGAATTGCCATTTGCATGCCTTCAAGCTCAAGTACGAGTACATCTGAGACCACACCCCCCACGTGCTTGACAGCCTTTTTTCACCTGGGAAACCCAGTAAAACGGTCGACGGGAAGTCCGTCCACATGTTCCTTATTCAAGTACCTTCATCCAGTTAAGCTTAAGAAGCTGCATGACGTATGCCTACAGCGAATAAAAGCACGCAAAGACACGTAGTGCTTTCCCTCACGCTTCGTTTTTTGCTAGCCCCCACAATCAGTGATGCCAGCTAAGCCACCACCAGGCCCTCTTTTGTTTTTTCGCTGTGCATCTTTAGCTCTCTGAGGCTGGGTAGGTAGATCTAGTTACTTACGAGAAAGAGGCGTAATCTCACATGTGTGCATGTGCACAGGGCTTCGGGGTACATCATGGAGGGTAAGGGTTTTCTTATGTCCGAGATTATTCGGTGCTAGGGATCCGTGAGGGGCGGATGTATTTCTAAGTACCTAGCAAGCCCTTTGATGCCGCACAAACATCACGACAAGGGTTCTTTCTGCGGCCCAATTGCTGTCCTCACTTTGGTGACATCGAGAGAGGCAATACGGCCTCGGAATGGCTCGTGCTTCTTAACTTCCTTTTGTTGCGTGATATTGTGTGCATATATATTAACACGGGACGAGAGAGGACGTTTCATCCTCCGCATGGATCCATCAAGTTCTTTGCCCGCGATTTTCATCAGCATGGACCGTGTTTTTTTCCCGTTTTTTCCCTTATAATTTCTTTTGCCTACTATGTCGCGTTACACTTCTCGAGATAGATTAAAGAACATTCTTTCGGCAATCTCTCACCCCGACCTTTTTCCTAGCTTGCGACCTTGTTTTTCTTTTCTCTCTATATTATTATTTTTGTAAACATATACCCCTAAAAATAGCATGTGGGAGAAAAAAAAGGAAGAAGTAGAGCCCTCGATACATTGCCGAAATTACAGGATGTTGGAGAGGGGTGGGCCGAAGAACAAGAAAGAGACAATGTTGGAGTACATGTTAAAAATTTATTATGTGCGTGTGCGTGTGTGGTTGCGAACGGGGTTAGTATATGCGAAACGGGAAGCACATGGTGGGGTGACAGGTGAAACCGCTCTAGGGGGGGTAACATGTTAACAACCAAGGCTTAAGCGAACATCTGTGACATCAAACCTTTCTCTTCAAGCATCCAAGCCACAATCAGTCCCTGGTCCGGGCGTAGTTGATATCGTTCTGCCGTTCAGGACGATAGGCTGGCGTTGAGGAAAAAAAAAGGCGGTACGAATGATTCAAAAATTCCCCTCTAAGAGGAGGGAACGTATGATAGTTAGGGAAAACGCCAACTATTCTCTGGTGGGAACGGGTTTGTCAGTCCTTACTCAATGTCTATAATATGGATAATATTCGGTTTCTGATACAGGGAATAGAGAGTGCAGGTGGATGTTCAGGAAGGTCTCTCGCTCTGTAACTATAATCCCTCAAATATCCTTTAGGTTTTGAAGGGTTGTTCACGTGGCTGCTTGCTTGGACGTTTGCACTGGCGGAAGCGATCTGCTTCTGATACGGATACCCAAGGTACTGTGTCATCTCTGCCGGCTTGAAAGATAGTAAAACCTTAGTTCCTAGGTTGGTATATCATTATCATACGATCCGTTCTATACTAGAGGAAAAGAATCAGGGCCGTTCCCCTAAGCTGTCGTCTCGAGAGATAAGAAATATGAAGAATTTAAGGATTTCATTCTGCTATATCCTGAGTGCCTTCCATAATTTACCAAGAAAAAAAAATATTCAAAGGGTACTATAATAAGAAACGATAAACAAACTCTATCATATCCGTAATCAAAAGAAAAAAAACAAAAAGAAATGAATCAATGAGGCGGCATGAAACGAATAGTGGAGAAGAGCGTGTCTCTCCCGGCTGAATTTACCGTTAAGAATACACTGGTTTACAAGGGGGTCGTAGAGAATGAGGATGTGTTGTGGAAGTCGTTGGGGGGCGTCGGAGGGGGCGAAGTGTGGATGGTGAAGTGAGGCGGGGCATTTAGAAAATATCGATTAGAAGGGATACGATGGTTTAAAGATATATTACCACAACGGGAAAAATATGGAAATGGAAGTAGGCATGAACGACGACCAACGCCCTGAAGTCTTGAGGAAGCATAAATTAAGGGGAAAGATAAGGAAAGAGAGAATCGAGGACAATTTGACGAGAAATTGGAAGAAAAAACTGATAAGGCAGATGTGCAAGAGGAGTAATAAAATTGGTGATAAAAAATCCGCTAGAATAATGACCATGAACAAGAAGGGAAAAAAAAAAAAAAAAAAAAAATCCGTAAGAGCCGGTAACTATGCAAGTTGTAAAAAACTCCACCCATAGAAAGTATCAGAATATTTAGAAAAGAAATTGTTGGAAAGGAATGCATGTCAAGTTGTGAGATCGAAAATAAAAGTTGCTTTTAGAGGCAGGATCCGTCTATTGTTCGTGATGGATCCGGGGAGAAGGGTAAAAGAGAAGATCTGGCGAATCGTAATATACCTCTCACGTATGTGTTCAAGGCGATATACATGGGCCTTCGTTCTGTCTACAATATAGACAAATATGTTGAAATGTAAAACTTGGGAGAAGGGAACGGGAGGAAAAGAAATCATCAAAAGTGCGTGTAAAATTTACATATGGTACAAGGTATCATACAAAGAAGTTCCTTGTGACTGATCTAGCGGAAATAGATCTCGGGAAATGGAATTTGCAGCCGGGGATTGATATTAGGTCGCTACCCTGACTCTTGTCCCGTTGTCGCCGCTTGAGGTGCCATTGGAGGGCCACTAGACTGGCGTTCAGTGGTCAACGCAATCAACCTCGACTCCACAACTTGGTTTTTATCCTCAAGCTCCCGGATCCTCTTTTCAAGACCCTTGATATAGTTCCAGATTGCCGGATCACCAGCGGTGAACATATTTGACTGGCCGCTATTCATCGGATCTGGTGGAGCTAGGTGAGTAGAAGAGAACGAGCCGGGCCGAGATAGGCTGCCAGGAAGTGGAGTGTTATGACTGCGAGGAGATGTTTGGTTTGGCTGTGGAAGACTGTAGCCCCCAGGTGGTTGTTCGATTGTGCTTGGGCGTCTCTCCATCCCAGGTTGATGGAAGGAACCCGAATAAGATGGGGATCTTGCTCGAGGTCCAAGAGATGTGGAGTCTTGAGGTGGGATTCCAAACCCAGGGTTGCTTGGAGATAGGGCACGTGGCGAGTCAGTCAAGTTTCCTTGTTGTAAAATGGACGGTACGTTTGAACTCGGCTGGGAAGTATTGATACTCGGCGGGAAATTCTTAGAAGCGGTACCAGGTGCGGGGAAACCAGGGGTATTGGGATTCAGAGGTGGATATGAGTGGTTGACGACTTCGCGAGGGGGTACTGGAGCAGGTTGTAAATTTGGTGGCTGCGGGCGTGGTGCCCTAACCCTCGAGAAGCTCGTCCGTGACCTCGAAGTTGGTAAACTCATCGCTTTCCTAGCTGTCGGAGACTCTGGATAATCCGGCATGGGCTCATCGCCATCTTCATTATCAATGTTCATGTCGCCCTCATTATAAGCGCCTTCAGGGAGGCCACTCATGCTCGTTCTCCTACCCGCGCAACCCCCTTCACCACGTAAATGTCGCGCTAGTGCATCACCGCGAGCGAATCGCCTGCCACAACTAGTGCAGACGTGCGGCCTTTCGCCGGTATGCAGCTTTTGGTGCCTCTTGAGGTCGTGTAGTCGACGGAACCTAGATTGACAAGTCATGCATTGGAATGGCTTCTCATGTGAGTGTGTGAGGAGGTGAGATTTCAGATTATGGTGGCGAGTAAATGTCTGGTTACAATTTGGACATGTGTGCCTTCCTTTTGCTCCGCTGGCAGACGATACACTCGCTCTGGGGTCAGGATAAGAAGCAGATTGCCGGCCCTCCATGGGTGGTGAGAAAGGGGTCGATGGCGTCGCTGTCCCGACATAATTCGGACCGAGAGTTTCCGGGATACTTCCAAGCCTGGGTCTCGTGGGTGAAGTATCGCTTCCAAGACCAGCTGTCGCCGTAAGGCCGCTTTCTGCTGAAACCGAAGTTGCGCTATGAGGTGAGGTGAGAGAGTCTATGCCAGCTGGGGCTCCTGGTACTGTTGGTGGTATGCGGTTCACAGTGCCGGTTTCAATTGGTGGGAGCTTTGGGCCTGGTGCTGGGGGGGCAGCATTGCTGGAAGGAGGATCGATCGCTTTGGTCATTCCCGTAGCTTGCGACGTCAATATCGCAGCAGGATTATCGCTCGTTCCCTCGGCCAACCCGACATTTGTATTTTGCCGGCCAGGGCTTATCGACCGCTGAGGTGCAGCTAACAGGCTTTCTGCGATCTTACCGGGATATGGTGGTTGGATGGGTGGTAGGGCCGCTGGTGATGGCGACTTTCGTGGTGATGCTGGATTCGCTGCCTCCGTGGCTAACGGACCTGGGCGTTCTGGCGGTGTCCCGTTGGTAGTGATTGCCGGAACGGACGGTACTTGAACAGGTTCTGGCGCCATGGCCTTTAGAAATATTATCGCCTGCGTCCAGCAGACCCGGCGACAGACGAAGGCGATTCTATATACGAAAACGGCGATGGTTGAGTATCGAGTTATCGCTATTAAAATTCTGCGTTTGGTAGTCGCAAAGTGATACTACGATCGTTGCAAGACTAGGAATTTGGCGAAAGGTAATTTATTTCGCCTTGTTGACGCGTGGAATAATTTGATTTCTCGTTAAATCAAAATTCCTGCTGGGTATTTTCGAGTAGGAAGGTGGAGAGAGAGGGAGAGAAAGAAAGGGAAAGAATTATTATGACGGTGTGGCTTTGTGGGGGCGGGCAGTTGATCTAGACGCTGGTTAGAAATGTGGTGTGTGGTGTGGGTGTGTGTGTCTGTTTTGTAGCGGGTAGAATAGCGACCGCTGCACGAAGTAATGTCGATTCAAAAACGGATAGGAGAAAGAGAGAAGGAGAAGGAAGGAAAAATAAAAAAATAAAAAAAAAAAAAAAAAAAAAAAAAAAAAAAAAAAAAAAAAAAAAAAAAAAAAAAAAAAAAAAAAAAAAAAAAAAAAAAAAAAAAAAAAAAAAAAAAAAAAAAAAAAAAAAAAAAAAAAAAAAAAAAAAAAAAAAAAAAAAAAAAAAAAAAAAAAAAAAAAAAAAAAAAAAAAAAAAAAAAAAAAAAAAAAAAAAAAAAAAAAAAAAAAAAAAAAAAAAAAAAAAAAAAAAAAAAAAAAAAAAAAAAAAAAAAAAAAAAAAAAAAAAAAAAAAAAAAAAAAAAAAAAAAAAAAAAAAAAAAAAAAAAAAAAAAAAAAAAAAAAAAAAAAAAAAAAAAAAAAAAAAAAAAAAAAAAAAAAAAAAAAAAAAAAAAAAAAAAAAAAAAAAAAAAAAAAAAAAAAAAAAAAAAAAAAAAAAAAAAAAAAAAAAAAAAAAAAAAAAAAAAAAAAAAAAAAAAAAAAAAAAAAAAAAAAAAAAAAAAAAAAAAAAAAAAAAAAAAAAAAAAAAAAAAAAAAAAAAAAAAAAAAAAAAAAAAAAAAAAAAGGGCTGAAAGGCAAAAGGAAATATAAAAAACCCCCAGAAGAACAAGGAAATATTTATTGTCGAGTTCGGGATACTGAAAAGCGACAGATGAAGAATCGCTGGGGAATAATTTTTAAAAAAAAGAAAAGAAAGGGAAAAAAAGAGGAAAGGCAAGTGTAATATAAAAAAATATTACAGTTATAATCAGAGGCTCTTCCTGTCCTTCTGATTACGTTGGAGCTCTGTGGGAGGCGAAATGAACAAGATGGTTGGTTAGCAGGCAGCCAAAAAGAGATTTGGGTGGGTTAATTTGGAGCTGTGGGTGCGTATGCGTATAGAGCAATAGCAGCAGGAGGTGTGCATATGCGCAAGAGTCTATGTTGAGGGAAACCCGATAGAAGGGGAAAAAATAAAATAAAAATAAAAAGAGAGAAAGAATTTTTTAAAGTCAAATGCCGCAGACAAACGAAAACCCGACTTGCATTTACAGACAGGCAGCGCTCGAGGCGAAGGAGGGCCGACACCGTGGCTGACGGCAAGCAGTAACGTGCTTTTACGCGGGGGGTAGCGTCTAAACATACGACACCGACGGTAATAACGTGGAATGTGTGATGGAATGGAAAGGAACGGCTGAGAAAGTCCCAGCAATGACGCCTCAATAGCGACTATTGCAAGACATGAACATAGCCGCCAGAGACAAAATGCGATCGGAGAAGGGTTCCAAAGTCATTGTAATGGTGGAAGCATCGCATGAGATTGCGTGGTTTTGAAAGACGGTACGGGTTATACAAATGACAGCAGGAGGTAGGTAGGTAAGTGAAATGGGGGAGCAGAGGAGGAATCAGGAGGCAGCGACAAACCCAGCATCCAAGTAACAACAGCACAGGAAGCTGGCTATCTTCCCTTTGATTCCCATTCACCGCCTGTCTATCCGACCTCGCTGGCCATTATTTGCGCCAGGACAAGCAAGGGAACGAATTGGGAGAAATAAGAAAACAATGCGCCGGCAGGCAAACTACCTGTGTCGCCACATTCTCCCACACAAACCGGGGAAGGCACAGGACAGAAAAGCTGCAGGTAATGGGATGGTAGGATCATACCATCACATAGATCGCATGTAGCGAAGGACAATCAAGTTTCGCAGCCGAGGGTTGTTTCTTTCGCAAGCGATGGCAGGAATTTAAAAATAAAATGAAATAAAAAGAGAAGGGGGGGAAAGAACTATATCTATCGCCGTTCTTCCTTGTGCACAGGGAATACATGCAGCGTGGTGCTAGGTGCTGTAAGACAAGCGTGGCTGGTGAAATGGAAGGCGCGATGCAAGCAAAACCAAAAATAAAATAAAATAAATAAATTTCTACTCGTACCGAAATCAGGCGCTGATGCGCAATAGTCCATTTCCCATGTCAATGTCGCTCGTTCCTCGCAAAATAGTATCGAGGTGATCCAGAACCATGCGAATGCAGGGCTGGAGGATTCAAAGTATGTGAAGGATTTTTCTAAAGAATAAAAGTTGTCCAGATGCGATTTGTAGTATGCAATGGTCGGTAGGAAAATTGCAGAGTAAGAGTAGCCGATCTATCTCAGTAGGAAAAAAGGGCTTTCCGAAAATTTGCTGACGTTCGCCGAAAAATTCCACTCAAATGGTTTTATTGTGTCTTGTTATCTTGAGTTTCCGTCAGATTGGTCCTCTTTGATTTCCCCAGGTTTTTCCAATGCTTTATCTATCTGTTGATATGCGGGTGTGATGCTGGCGGAGGCGGTCCCTCGAATAATAAAAAAAAAAAATTCGGAAAATAATGGAGTTTTAAGTTTTGGGAAATGGCGTTTCAACTATTTCTGGAGGCAATGACGAAAACGTGAGTGGTTAGTACTTCCAAATTGAAATGAAAGAAAGAAAGGGAAAAAAATATATATATATAAATAAAAATTAAAAAAAAAAAGGAAACGAAGTAGAATAAATCTAAAAGAAACCAGTATACGGCTACCTTTAACAGAACAGGAACCAAACGAAGAAGAGGAAACTCGAACGAAGAGGGAAAGAAACAATAAAGGGAATATTCAAGAGGAGCGGTGAGGAAGAGCACCGCCAGGTGTTTATTTTGTGGTGTAAGCCAAAAAGTAACGAATTTCGACCAGCATACTATCACACACCGAGACCTTTTTTATTATTATTATTTTGCTGTGGTGGTGGTGGCAGATGCCCATGTACATGTATGGCGGCGGCTGCAGAGAGGAAAAGAAAAAAAGAGAAAAAGAAAAGAAATAGACGGAGATGGAGAGAAGAAGGAAGAAGGGAAGAACTTCTTTGGGCAGCCGCCTCTTTCTCTGGCTTTTCTCGATACTATTGCTTTTTGGGGGGCAAGGAACTTTATTTCCCTTCGACTCTCTGGAGGGGGCTTAAACACCTCTGTTTCTTCTTCTTTTTTTCCCCTAGCCTTTCAACTGTTTGCACATCCACAGCAAAGTTCCCCTCCAGGGTTTAATATGCAAGACTACAGGCAAGTTGCTCAAAATGGACGGGAAACCCAAAAAAGAAGATGAGCGACAGAGCAAGCTGCAGTGGTGGTGGTGGTCAAAACTGACTAGTGCGAGGAAAGGCCAGTCGTGGAGATAACCAGAAAGAATTAGGGAAGCAAAAGAAAAAAGGGAAAAAAAGAAAAGTCGAACAAGCCCGAATAAAATCCAAAAAAGCAATTATATCCCCAATTTACAAAAAAGTCACTCTTTGTATTTCGTTCCAGGCAATTGAGGACAGCAGTGTCTGCGAATGCGATCGAACTATTTTTGCGATGGCGGTACAAAGGGAAAGCGAATTGGAAATGGTAGTAAAAAATTGTGAGTGAGAGGGTATTCTAAACCGATGACAAGCTAAAGGGGTAAAAAAAGATATTCATTTCCTGCTGTTGTGGAAAGCACATGCATACTCTAGTAGCTGTACCGCGACCGAGATCCTGTCGAGCCAGGGAAGATTGGTGTATAAGACTGAGGAGGTAGAAAAAGATGCGCCCTTCATCCCGAAATCCGCTTTCACGGTAAAGTGTGCGCTGGCTGGACTTACCAATCGCGAAGCAAGATTCCTGTATTTGCTTTGAGAGCGCTTCTGATCCGTCGAGAATTCTCGATGGTGATAAGAATCGGGAAAGTTGATGAGGATGGAGAATGGAAAAAAAATGCGGGAGGGTTGGAAGAGAAGAGGAAGAAGAAAAAATGTGATGGCGTAGTGACGGTGTGTGGCCCTTTGGAGGGGGGGGCTTTTTGTTGTTGTTGTTTGTTGCGTGGCCGTGGTTGGTGGGTGGTGGTGGTGGTGGTGGTGGGTGGTGGTTGGAGGGTGCATGTACTTTACATGTATGGAGGAGCAGACAGGTCAGGGAGGAAAAAAAGAATATGATGATGACGGGAGGACAGAGGACACAGGAAAGCCAGCCAAAAGCCTAAGGAATAAGAAATAACACCCGAATTCGAATCCAGAAGAGAATATGAAGAGAAGAAGAAAAGAAAAGAAAAGAAAAGAAAGAAGAGGAGAATGACGAGATTTGGTGGAGCAAAAGAAAAAAAGGCACTTGACCCTTCGGCTCGTCCAAATTGGCGTCGCTGTGGCGGGTTTTTTTTTTTTTTTTTGCCTTCTGGACTTTAATAATATAGTAACATTGAGCGGTCTACATGAATATTCACGTTCAATATGTTATATAATTGTCGGAGTTTATGCCACTTTCTTACTCCTGCATCAACCACTTATTTTACTATTATTCACTTATTTTATTTTCGACGAGCGCTACTTGCCGGAAAAGAAGGGGTCAGTGTTTTGCCGTCGGGCTGTGTTCACAATTATCAAACGAGGAGAGCTGCATTTGAGGAGGAGGAGCTGTATGCCGCTGCTTTGATCTGTGCGAGACTAAGAGAGGGGGGGGGGGGGG
>LDUD01000008.1:350589-377956 GCA_012184295.1 Dactylella cylindrospora
GGGAGGGCTTGTATTGAGTGTGAGGGCGAGTGTGAGCTGTGTGAGTATATCTGTCAGTGCATCTGGCCATGGACGTGTGTGCCTGCGTGCGGGTAGGCTGCCCGCTTTAGTGTGGTGTTTTGTGTGGCTGCGGTCCAGCGCAGTTGAATTGCAAAACAGGCAAGCCTCAGCGCCTCAACAATTAAAATGATAGAGATTGCTTTTATTATCTTTTGGTTGGCGCCGGAATTGTATTATTACCTCGGGAGGAGTAGAATCCAACGGCAAGAATAGACTTGAAACGCGAAGCCTGGCTATCGTCCTGGGATGGGATTGGAATCAGCCATGGGAAATCCCATAAGCCTTGAACTCTCGCTGTTGGTAGTACGCGATGAGGAAAAAAAAAAAACTTGGAAGCAGAGTGCCGCACCAAGCAGGAAAATGCCACCAGTACTGACTAGTATCAAAAACCAAGTTTTATCTTTTCAATGGGAACGCAGGCAAATACGGTAAGAATGCCACACAGACAGACACCTTTTCGCGTAACATCGTCCTCTGCCGCCACATCTCAAATGCTGTTCCTAGCCAAAGGATAGAGAGAAAATGCGGCTTACCTGGTCAGCCAAGCGGTTAATACCGTGATCGCTTGGGAGCTTATCAATAATTGAAATTCCACCTAGTCATTAACCCCGTGAATTCGAGTCAAGTCGGTGGCGTATACTGCCAGCAGAACCAATTCTTTTTGTTTTTTTGTCTTTGGTCCGTTGCATGAATGTGCATGAATCGAGACGGACAAAAGGCGGTCCAGAGCTCCCACCCAGAATGTGAAAGAGTTCTTAGATCAACAGTTCTCGCCAAATAAGAGTAAAATGAAGTGGATGCGATCGACAGCAAATTTTGATAGAGACGTGTCGGCAGACCAGGTTCCCAAGTAGCTACCTAGAAATCTTGGGGGAGATGAGTAGGAGTCGAAGGGGAAGCAGAGGGGGAGAAAGAGCAAAGAGGCTAATAATATGGAAGAAAATACCCGCCTTTCGACGATGGATAATAGCAGCTGGTGAATTCCAGGCAACGAATCAAATGCTCATTCTCTTTTCTCTAAATGTTGGAAGTGTGGCGGTAGATTGAGACTGCTGCTGATGCTGGTTGGTGGTGATGCCTGCGTTTTTGCTGAGGCAAGTCCTTGCGTGGGTTGCTCGCATGAACCACCAGCCAGACCAATAACCAATATATATTATAACGGACGAGATGCAAGAAATACGATGTACTCCAGACCGTGTTATCGATTGATTACCGTTTAATAAAACAGCTATTATAATAACAATAATATCGCATCTCTGATCGACCAATCTCTAAACCCAGGCACTTGCTCGTGCTTCAGATCTAATTCTAGCTACGCAAGAGGAAAGAAGACCCACTGACCACTATACCAGCCGAATATTTCCATGCCGACATGCTCCTTCAACGTTAATAGGATGGCCTGAATCCTGCCACCTTCTTTGAAGAGGAAATATATTCATACAGGAGACTTTTCCTTTAGAAAGAAATGTTAAAAAGAAAGGTTTCGTGCTGAATCCCAAAATTATATTTGGATCACCCAGGCCAAACGATTGCACAAATATGGCGGATTGGACTCATGTAACACTGACAGCGGAGTGGCTGCAGGAAATGTCTACTGGCTAGCAACACCGTTCGTCCGCTTAAAGGCTTATCCGACGCAGCGTGCCGCGAAAAGGGAGCCTGCGAGGCGAATTTCAAGGAACACCAAACCAACATGACGATCTACCCCGGGGCAATCCGTACTCATTTCCAGATGGTTGAACAAGAATCTGGCATGGTGGTTGCCTGATGGCTCCGCCGCTCGTGCAGCCAGCAGCACCCCAAAACAAAATTCAAGGCCTCAGCAAAAACAAAAATTTAAGCATGTGCCTTGGAACATAAAGGCAAGCCGCCCGGCCTAAGGTTAAGTGAGCATTAGATCTGCCTGAATGTTGTAGATTTTGGACCTGCGGATATTCCCAGAATTGGCGATGTCGGCCATTCCAATCCAGAAAGGGATCGGGACAATCCCATCGCCCGAGACTAATCGTGCAGCAGCAAAAACAGGCTGTATGGAACTCCTATCAGAAGAAAGTCTGGCCTCCCAAGCAGGCAGGAATTGCGTAGTGGGGCAATCCTGCTGAAAAAAAAAAAAAAAATTCTACACAGCCTATAACAGTGTTCAATATACATCACAGCAAAAGGGAGAAGAAAACAAAAATCTGGACTTTACAATAAAATTACGGGTACAGTAGAAGCGGGGCAATATGATGACATGCGGGGATGGCCCTTCCTTTGAACCATCCATAGCACAATGCAACGTTAGGAATGACAACGCGAGCACGGGGCACACGCCTCCATCTTCTCTGTAGAGCGCCGTTGATGCAATGGTTAATTTGCCAGGACGTGGGGACAAATTTCGCAAAAAGGGTTCTACAAGGGACTGCCCTGAAATGTACTTGTCGTGTCGAGGTGCCTGGCATTTTAGCTTGGACATCTCTCTCCCCCATCTTTCAACAGCCTCACAACATTTGGGAGGTATCTATGCCGCATTTTGCTTCCTAGAATGGCAGAGGATTTTGTCCTGATCATTTTCCCTGCTGACAAAGAATTCAAAAGCAAAAGCTGGCGATATTTCCCGCAAAGCACACATATCTCCTTAAGTAACCGTCCAACCTTTTTTTTTTTTTTTTTTTTTTTTTGCACGAATGGGATATGATCAGCGGTGGAGGATTCGCTTCTGCACGAGAAGGGATGGCTTCCTTGATTTTTTTCCTTCGTTCCGGTGGTCTCACGATAAACGACATTCTAGCCAGAGATCAGCCCACTCAGGATGGATGGATAAGGAAAAAAAAAAAAAAAAAAAACTCGCTTTGACCACATGCACAATACTATCTTGCTGCTTTTCTTTCTTTCAAAGTTAGGGAATAAAGATAATGGAAATGGAAAGCATCCAGGATCTAGAGGACGTGTCCAGTAGACCAATGGGAAGCCTCTAAGGAGCCTCCGGCTTGCCATTCAATACATCACGGGATCGTGCTGAGGAACAAATTCCTGGGAAAACCATATGATATGAGCGATTACTTTCGGCTCAAAAAGAAATCGGACAGACCTTCCCCTTTTCTGACGAGTCTGGCTGAAAGGGAAAGAGGCAACCAATGTGGGGCGCAGCCTGCGAACTTGCGACCCCGGTCGCACAGCCAATCCGTTGAGCTGTCCATACCCGTTCAAGGTTCAACCAACATCATTCTCCAATTCTCGGCAAGGGTTGTCGCTTTCCAAAAAATCGCGGCTTTTATTGGGTGGCTGGAATCGGGCTTTCTTTTCGTTCGCCAGCGCAACCTTAGATTGAGCTTGTTATCACGGATATTGTAAATTATTCTCCTAAATGTGTGCATGCATATTAGTGATTAATTTCTAAGCGTGGTACCATCGGGTTCCATCCACGTTTATTAGATGAATAGAAAAAGGCCCTAGCTCCTCGATTTTGTGGTAATTAGCTAATATCGTGGTTCTGCGCCCACGATCATGGTTCTAGCAGGAAATTGAACGGGCAATAACACAGCGGTTACTATAATATTCGGCGCTCATGGGAAATGAAACTCATCTCTTGCACGGCACCTGACAGCCGGCTATCGTTAACGTTTAGGATTGAACTTGTTACTTATCCTCAGAGACGTTTGGGATACGAGATTTCGAATTTTACGTTTCACATCAAATTAGGTTATGAAAATCTTTGGAGAAGAAAGAGGCATAATATCGTTGATATCATGACATTTCGGTATCAAGCCCCGATGCCTCTTGTCAAAGGAGGAGCTGGGTGCGTGATTCGTCGCCGACGTCAGCCACCAGTTACGTGGCTTTCTTCAATCATCAGCCAGACAGGTCAGGATCGAGCGCATTTTGGTTACGCAGGCGCAAGGTTGCAGCCTCATTTTCACAACTACCGCTCACTAGTCTCCGTTACTGCGTATTCAAGGCTCGAAAGAGGTAGGTCACAATCAGCCGGACGTCCCGGATGCATTCATGTCTCTTTTCCTTCATAATACAGGATTATTTTCTTCCAGGACGGAAATTTCCAGTTGACAGTCAAAATTGCACCTGCGTGTCCCTGCAACAATGTGATGCCACTATCAACACAAGTACCTCTGCAACGTTATATTTTAGACATCGTGAAATTTCCTTTTAAGATTGCCTGTTGCACTTCAAAAACCGCCATCGCGTTCTAGCTAATCTAGACTAGAACTATGATTGCCGATCATGTCTATTTAAAATCCTAATCAGTATCAATTCTAATCACGAGACGGAATTCTGTCGGAACCTTACGACAAGCAAGCGAAGGGGAAAAATTGGAGAGGAAAAGAAGGAAAAAAAATTGAAGCAAGGGAAAATCAAGAACCTTGGAACATGCATGCCGTGCGTGCATGAAAGGAGGGGGAACACTTATCTAGACAAGAAACGCTTGAGACAAGCAGAGGTGGCTTGCATGAAAAACTTTTTTTCTCCTCGTCGATGGACAGGCCTTAGACCGGCCTAAGACAACAGGAGGGACCTCCACTCCATGCACCTACAGTACATATCTCCTCACGAGGGTAAGAGTCTACGGATGACGGTTTTTGTTTTCCCTTCTCCACAGCCGTATAATCAGCCGTTTCTATATGGCCCTTCGTGGATGTAACATCCGTGGAATGTGAATGGCGCTGAGACATCAAGCTGATAAAGATAACAGCGTGGTTGCCGACATGTTTTTTTCCCCCTCCGTTTCCCCTCCTATATTATCCTGTGGTCGACGTTTGTGGAGAAACCAATTCATAGTAAGGAATGTGGCTTTGAATATAACTTCACTGCCACGTATGGCGCGAACCCATCCCGCATCACACACAAAAAAAAAGTCTCACCCACAAACAAAAACAAATTGCTAGAACCTTGTGGCACATGACGGGATTGTGCGAGCACGGAAAGAATTATGCACTTGGTAAACGTGTGGAGATATTATAGGACGATAAAAGACGTTGGAAACATGTTGGTATCGCCGTTTTCAGAGGCAATCTGGATATACCATGACTTTTTTCTCCCCCGCCCTCCTTTCCCTGGCTGCTGGACCTGATTTAATCAAATCCTGTTCCTAGCCTCTTCCTAGCCTGTTACGGAGTGCATGCTCAGAAGCGGAAGACAACTTTTTGAACCTCAGCCTTATCAAACCTATCATAAGCCACTGTGGCATCGGACAAATCCATAATATTGGTCGTCAAGAATCTAACATAGCCGGCAATGGGTGAAACAGAAGAGTCTCAGCAAAAGGAAACTAACCCAACAGCAGAAAATTCTACAGCCAGGTGCGGCTAATGAGGCTGCTTGCTACATACCTTAACTTTTCATAGTTGCCCTTCAGCAACTCCAGCGCCTCATCATACACCGATCTGACGGGGCATCGTCCAAACCTCAGCGACAGGTTCTTTGCGTACATCTCAGATCCCGAGAAAGGCAACTACATTCGAAACATCACCAACCACATCGCAATGTCAGCCTCCGCGTAACGATACCTTTTTCAGGAGGGCATGCTATGTGACTTGACGTCGCTACACCTAGTCCATCGATCTGCTTGCATATTACCGCTGATAGGCAGGCTGCATTAGCTTACTCACCTCTGCGTTGTGAACTCCGATGCTGCTGATGCCACCCCATGGGCGGACTAGATCGTAGGCTGTCCTCAATGCGCTGCTCAAGCCGACGATCTCGATCGCTACATCTGCACCCCTCCCTTCCGTGGCTTCGAGGACCCGCTTCTTCATGCCATCCATGCCGCCTTCATACGTTTTAAAGTTTAGTGGCTCGGCCCCCAGCGACGCTGCCTGCTGGAGTCTTGGTTCAACGGAATCAATCACGAATACCTTCTTCGGGTTGAATGCGAGAAGTGCGACTAATGCACAGATACCCACAGGCCCCAGACCAATCACGACAAAGGTTGCTTCGGATGGAGGTTGTGCGGCCGGGAGCATCTTGAAAGCGTTGGAGACGGCAAAGTAGCCACTTCGTTTTGCATCGATTGGAATGTGGCATTAGCAGGCTTGGCTCCCTATAATGGTTTCGGGCTGGGATGTGTGGGCCTACGTTGGAAATATGTCCGCCATGAGGATATGCATCTCTTCTGGTATGTCGCTTGTGACTTTTCTGAGTGTTCCATCGGCCAGCGGTACCCTCACGTACTGAGCCTGAGACCCCTCCAACACCGGAGAGCCAAAAAGTCTGCATTTCTCGCAACGAGATGACTGTCCATTCTTGCAGTAGAAACATTTCCCGCTGTTGGTTTTGGTTGTGAAACGATCAGCAATCTACGCGCAAAGCCCCTCCCCCGGCCTCCGATGGCGCCGAATGTTGCGCAGATTTTGGCGTACCATGAGATGGTAAATGGTGTCACAACTTTATCCCCAACCTCTACGCTTGTGACAGCTGAGCCTGCTTGGACCACGGTGCCTACGAATTCGTGTCCCTAAAAATTGCGGAATGCCCAGAAATACACGCATATTAATAACTTGGCCAAATCCATCCATTGTCGGTTGCTCCTGCCACTGAGGGTTCTCACCATGATGAACCCTGTGGTATCCTTCTTCTCAATACCTCTGTAGACATGCAATTCGCTACGATCATAGTATTCTAATTAGCCACCCTTCGCCTCAATTTTCTTTTTTTTTTCATAGCAAATGTTCTCTTAGACACAGCCATACAACAAGCAACGTTCCTGAGCCCCAATTGCATCAAAATAAATAGAAATACCAATTACAGTAAAAAACAAATTAATTGGGGAGGAAATAATATTATAATAAAGTGAAACGTACCTTCCACACAGCCCCGCGTACTCTACTTTGCAAACGACATCACCAGGATCTTGAATCTCTGGGATTGGCCGCTCTTCGACAGCAATCTTCTTAGGACCCTTAAAAACGATCGCTTGCATTGTTCTCTGCGTAGGTGTCGACATTTTTTGCCTGTGTTTACAAAATATTTTAGGTCTACAGAATTTTAAAGAAATATTTTTTTTTATGCGGGGATCTCAAAGCTAGAAGGATAAGTGATATTTAAATCCGGAGAACGAATGTGGGGTGATTGTGGAGTTAGTTTAAGTTTCCAAGCCGAGTTGCATTGTTGGAGAAAAAACCTGTAGAAGACCCACACTGCATAAAAGCACAGACAATTTTAACCGCTACGATACACGCCAACTTTGACTAAATTCATGGGTTTACACTGTAAAAGAAGACTAGATATAGCCGGATTTCAACTTAGTTACGGCTTATTTCATCTTTAACCTCGCTTTTTCTTTTGTCTGGTAGATTTCTAGTAGTACTTAAAGTAGCAAAGACGGGATATTTCTCGGCTATGTTACCGAGGTCCAAACGCAAGATCGTAGCAACAGGTCATTAACACTGTGCCTTTTCTTTAGTTTACGCAACGCCAGCTTGGTGACCAAATTTCGAAGAACCCGGGCATACTTACGATGGAATAACAGCATCAACATAGTTATAACGCGTTAAATTTACCACCGGCAGCTTACCGCAGCGTAAACTGGTTATACATGCATGGTGGCAACAGGCTGTGAAATACAACAACATTCTGCGTTGCCTTAAGATTTTGATACATCCTTTGGCATTGAGATCTGAGCAATCGCCTCAGAGGCTGTATATATAAAGTGGGATGTAATTTGTCGCCTGGGGCCAATTTAGGCGTTCCTCTAAACCTAAGTGGGTGCCTAGTATCTATCTTTGCATAGTTGGATCCGCTCTAACTAGTGTGTGTAACATAAGCTGAGCTGGGGATCTGCCTTGGCCGTGGTGATATGATCAAGCTATGCCATTAAAAATTGCAGGATAGGTGGCTTCAAGATAAGAGAGGCACCTCGGCATTTTTCGTGATAACCTCATAAGCCAGGATACCCCTCTCTCGGACTTTGGCAGCTAGTGGAGTGACATTGAACAACGCCTTGTTGCATTTTTTTGCGTTGGAGAGCCGGTGCTGCTTGAACGGTGGTTGTATGGAGGCCCCTCGGAGGTTATGACCTTGCAATAATTAAATGTATCGTTAAAACGTGTTCGCTTATCTTTTGAATTTGCTAGGTAAGAGTATGGAATAGCAAATGCTTTAGTTTGTAGAGTCTGAAACAACCCCCCCCCAGCTTCCGTATGCGTGGTAACTGAGAGGAGTATGGCGAGACTGAGGACATCTCTTGTCGCTTACGAGGCTAAGATGTAGTATGTAGAAGTGCGTAAAGATAACCATACGTATCATATATTCGAAAAATTTATAATGCAAACATTTAGTTTAAGCTCTTTCAACATGCTCTGCAGTGTGAACGCCTTCTTTCTCTCTAATCTCCTCAGTCCTCTCATCAAGTTCTTCACGCAATCGTTGAATATGCTCTTTGCTCCATCCTGGAACCCACCAAGAAGAATCAAACAGCTTATCCATGTTCTCCAATGGAACTTTGCTAGTTTCTGGGAGGATGCAATAGAAAAATATAGCATTCGTGAAGTTTGCGACGACGAAGAAGATAAAATACTTCCAGCCGACGGATTCGAGGGCAAGAGGTGAAACTTGTCCGATGAGGGTATTGGTGCTGTATTCGTATTATATAGAATTAGAATAGGATTCGCCTCTGGTAGCATCGGACAGGCGGGACTTACGCGAATGATGTCATAGTTGCGATAGCGACGCCCTTGGAACGGGTAGCAGTGTTGAATATTTCAGCCTATTCCAAGTGTGATCTGTTAGATAGGTGAACTAAGTGATCTGAATCAATTATACGTACTGGGATGATCCAGGAGAGAGGGCCACAGGCAAACGAGAAAGAAAATTGATATAACCAGGTCTGCGGATAGAGTTAGCGATTGAACCAACGGGATAGACGCTCTAGGGAACTTGCCATGGCGATAAATGCCCAATGTCCGCTATCATTACCCGTAGTTCCTGCGTATTCAGCTACAAGAGCAGTGACAGCAATCCAAGCAACCATGTTGACGAGGTTTCCACCGATAAGCACCCATCTTCTGCCGAGTCGGTCTATGGATTCATTAGTAAGTTACTTTGCCTCAAATCCGTAGCGATCGAGCGGGTTTACTAGACCTACCAATCAACATAATGCAGCAGAATTGTGCGATCAATGCGATGATGGAGTTGATAGCTTGCAGCAGGAGGGTGGTGCTTGTGCTGATACCAATCTCCCTGAAGATTGAAGGAGCATAATATTGGATGAAGCTTACGCCGGTCATCTGAATGCTACCTTGCACACTGACGGCAATAAAAACTCTCTTGAAATTGACCTTATCTTTGATAAGCTCTGACCACTTTTTGGCAGCATTGTCATGTTCCAAAGTGATACTGGTTTGGATAGCTTCAAATTCGGCTCTAACGAAGGGATCCATCTCATCTCCATCGGCGTGGAGTTGTGCGAGTGTGGCAAGACCCTTCTCGATCTTCCCATGGTCGATCAGCCAACGTGGGGATTCAGGCATGAAGAAAATGCAAGTTCCCAAAACGATAGCAGGGACCATTTGCAAAGCTAATGGGATTCGCCATTGCCCGTCGTCACTGAGGTGAATGTAGGTACCATAACCGGCCCATGTGGCAACAAGAGCACCAATACCTAACATGAATTGCTGCAAGGCGGTGATTCGTCCACGGATCGATGGGTGTGCAAGCTCTGCTTGGTAGAGGGGAACAATCATGACCAGGATACCAACTCTAGGGAAGGTATCGCACGTTAGAAAAGTAGGTTTATTTGAATGTAGAGGATGCCGAACAGCACTTACCCTGCACCTGTGATTGCGCGTCCAGACCAGAGGTAGGCAAGGGACTATGTTTCAATTCTCAGGTTAGTCGTCTGGGCTCGAGTGGGCGAATTGTTACTCTGAATAGTAGATGCTAAACCTTACCTGTGCGGCAGTTTGCAAGGCGCCTCCAATTAGGAAGACGACAGTTGCGATAGAGATAGTGATGCGGCGACCAACCCAATCAGAGATGTATCCGGCGAAAAATGCGCCCACGAAGCCACCACCGGTGAAGGTAGAGACCACAGCACCGCTGTTCCATCATCAGCTTATCCTAGACTTCTAGGGCGGGGAGTTTTGACGGTGTTTGCTCTTACATTTCATCCGCGTCATTACCAAATCTCGAGATAAAAGTTTCGCATTGAACAACCTCGGCGATAACACCCTGGTGATTCACAAGTTAACAGGTTTGCTAGCGAAGGTGGTTGTTGGACTTGATCGTCTCGGAACCTACAAGATCGTAGCCAAACAGGAAAGACCCCAGGGAAGCGAACATTCCCACAAGGAACTGATACCATTTTGGTGGGAGAGCCATTTTGGCGACTACGTTTCTACAGCTTTAACCACGAAAAGTGTCAAGCTGCGCCTAAGCGACTAGATTTTTGTTGAGAGAATTGTGGAATTCTCTGGGGAAGTGCGGAGAAACCATAGCTTTAAGTACTGGCGATAACTGCATATAGCTATAGCTCCCTCTCTCTATCTCATCTTGTTCATGTTTCTTCAGGTGCGGGGATCTTTGACCCACATAGTTAAACTGAGTCGGAACGTGGGCGTATCCCATTCTTCCGAAGTTGGGATTTCACCATTTAACCATGGAACGAGAACCCTGGTACCTCGGTACTATAATCTGCACAGTATATATAAAGGGAGAAGCGTATTACATTGCGAGCTAGGTCGCGTGAAAGAAAGAGAGAAAAAGGGCCTCGTTACGGACTATCCCCAGTTCCTTGATTTGAAACGGTCCACAATCAGTGGATTTCTGCTAATTGCGAATGAAGCTTCCGAGGGCGCAAAGATCAATACCTGGACGGGGCACCTCACCCCGAGACAGGATATCTGCTGATCGCCATAGTGGACTGTGATATTTTCGAACAAGTGTGGAGATAGGTTCGTGTTGGATTTTTTGGTCCGTTCAAAGCGGCCTGCAAGATAATTAAATTGGGTTTAAAGGCTCAGGTTCCAAGCATTTTTCCATCAATAAGGTGGCTTGCAACCAGCGGGATGGCTAGGATTTGCTGCTGGGATAAATTGAAAGGTAGCGAGCTTGTGTGGGTTCGCTTGACGTCAACCGAGGAAAGTCTAAAACCTCCACTCTTTACCCCAGCTCGGCCACAAAACTCGGCACTGAAAATAAGAATTCCCACCCTTTTCTTGTCCCGCATTCTGGACTTTCTATGTATTTTGTTTTGTTTCCATGGTTGACAATTACCAGCCGCCCGTTCGGAAAGATTTAGGCTAATATATATCAACTTTTATGCACCTACGGCTAATATCACGAATTCAAATGGATATATGTGAGGTTTGTTCGGTCGTGATTAGTAACTTGAATGAACTTTAATCAAGAGTCCGGTTTTTGTGCCGCCATCTCCAATGCCCCTCAGTTAGTTTTTCCGTAAACTAGCATATTTTGGAAACTTGATGCCGAACTTGCAGGTGTCTACGGAGCTATATGTTGATCTCAATGCAGGGCCCAGCGAACTCGGGTCCCGATCCCCTCACTCTTGTCACTCATAAGAGTCGCCCAGCTCCCTGCGATCTTTGAGTAGAGAGCCGTATGAAACCCAAGGGTTAACAGATTTGACCTGTCTTTGTGTGTACAAATTTTCTATATCAAGTTCTTTTCATCTGGACCAATAAGTACCTGGGTAGCTTGGGATACAACACGGCCGGCGGCCCAAGAAATTTCAAATGACTACTCTGACAAAAACGAAGAGCCTAAAAGAGGCGTCGATACTTATTGATGGCCGCCGGGCATTATATGATATCGATCCTCTCATATACTCGGGATTCACAGAGTAAGACTTCCTTTTTTGAGAGAGCGGCTCATGCAGTTCACCTAAATCTCAAATCCCAACTCATGTACTCAACATTACAACACAGCACAGAGCCAGCTAAAGAACAACGGTGTAATTCCAAAACAGGCATATGGGGAGGTGTATATATGGTGGAATCTACGATCCCGGAAACCCACTATCCGACTCTAGGGGATTTAGAAAAGATGTAATTGATGCCTTACGGAAGCTAAAAGTGCCTTGCTTTCGATACCCGGGCGGTAATTTCGTTTGCACCTATTCCTGGCTTGATGGAGTTGGACCGCGCGAAAACAGACCAAAGCGACCGGAGCTTGCCTGGAAAGGGATTGAAAGCAACCAGATTGGTACCGATGAATTCATGGAGTGGTGTGAAGAGCTTGGTGCGGAGCCATATATCTGCCTAAACATGGCAACTGGAACTCTCATGGAGGGTAAGTTTATGCTGGAATCATCTTGAATTGCATTTTTGGTGCTAATGTTGCATATTGATTGCGCGTGAATAGCTCTCGGGTGGCTAGAGTACTGTAATTCCGATGCGGATACATACTATGCAAATCTTAGACGCAAGAGTGGAAGGGAAAAGCCTTATAACGTCAAATACTGGGCACTTGGTAATGAGATGTATGGCGTATGGTGAGTGTTCATCTCCATTCGAGGGCGAAGTAATACCGCCAGGTGGCTATACTGACGCCTCGTTAGGCAAGTTGGCGCTATGACGAAGGAAGACTATGCAAAGAAAGCTCACCAATGGGGGAAAGGTAAGACTACATTTTATGGTCCTAGAAGTCACGTTTTGTAAACAGAGCTACTACTAAATTTTTGATGCTACGAGCAGCTCTAAAACTCCTTGATCCTAGCATTAAGCTCATTCTATGTGGAGAGACGGGCTACAGTGACTGGGACAGATACGTCCTCATGAATAGTATCGAGTTTATCGACATGCATTCGATTCACATTTACACCGCCGATGACGAGCATTTGCCAAATGTGTCAGCCCCACTCTCAGCGGAAAGGGCAATCGAGTTAACGGCTTCGTTTATCGATCTTGCCCGGATCAATAACAAATTTACAAATCCCCCAACTCCCGATAAACATATTACTCATAGGCCGACTATCTGCTTTGACGAGTGGAATGTTTGGTCGTTCACTCGGGCGCCGGGCGATAAGGGAGCGGAGGAGAGCTACACTCTCTCGGATGCACTGGCGGTTGGAGTTTGGCTAAACGTTTTTATTAGACAAGCAAGATACCTAGGAATGGCCAACATTGCGCAATCCGTTAATGTGATATCGCCTTTAATGACAACAAAAGAAGGGATTGTTAGGCAAACTTCCTATTTCATCCTCTATCTCTTCAGCAATTACATGCAAGGGAAAACTTTGGGAGTCCACCTGACTTGCGGTACATATGAGGGGAGAACGGCGCCAGAGTGGATAAGTACTACCATGGATATCCCATGGCTAGATGTTTCGGGGGCAATTGGTGAAGATGGCTTCATAAATTTAAGCGTAGTTAATATTAGCGAGGACGAAGATATTGTGACGGATCTCTCGGGGATACCGACAGGCACTAAAGTGGAGGTTTACAAGGTCGGAGGAACCTGCTTCAAGGTTACGGATACAAATATGGGGGGGAAAGAGATTATAAGCATCCAAGAGAGCATTTGGACTGCCAGTGAAAAGTTCACTTTTGAGAAGCATAGTTACACTTTGTTAAGATGGAAATAGGCTGGCTAGGCACGAAGTCAGCCGTTCTGTGTTGGATAATCAACAATTTTGGTGCTAAAAAAGTAAATGATAGATAGTGGTATATCCTTGATACTATAGCAATCCTTTCTCCTACAAATATCAGGGCAGTATACGAAAATATAGGGTATTGGTAATGTATTGCAAATCACCATTTAGTATAATCGCTGACGGATAAATTTTAAATCTCAAGCTTAGGCTCAGCGGCTGTTTGAAATTTGAAATCGAACTTTAAGACTTGTTGGATTTTTTGTGTTGGTAGCTCTCACCCCAAAACCAACACACTGTCCATCCAAAGGTGCCACTTCTTTCTAATTCTTCAGGTTTCGAGAATAAGCAGCTGGTTTCGCCACGCAAGCGACTTTGTCAGCAGTAGGTTACGCGTCAAAAAGCGGCTACGAATCAAGAAAGAGAAGGGATCTTTATAAACGACTAGTTGGACTCATACGTCAAGCGCAATTTGCATGCATTTTTCGTTCTCTTGCCCATTTCTAGTGGTTCATAGCAAAGCTGTCGCATGCACAAATACAACACGTTGATAACACTCCAACTCGAGTTTTAGACTATTATATCGAAGCAGCCGTTGAAGATGGCTGACGAGGGCAAGGAGCTGAATCTCCTGAAGAATGTGGAGAATAGAGTTGTTTTCGCTCAGAACGATGCTTCCCTTCAGGTTTGAATTTCCTCTCAGCTGGCATAGCACTAAACACTTGGAAGCTAATCGTGCAAAATAGAGCATCTTAAAAACTTTCCTGTGTCCTATGCTGTTGAAGCTCGAATCCCCTCATGCAAGTGTACGGGAGAAAACCATTTCAATATGCCAGCATATAAATACAAGGCTTCGGCCTTCTGGTGTCCAGTTACCCGTCGCAGCACTGTTAGTGCAGTTCCAAACGCCCGATGCTAGCACTTTGCTGAAAAACTTCGATTTGATGTACATTCAGCGGGGGATTGAACGCGTTTCGACGGATGTTAGTGGAACTTCTCAATTTGTTGAATTTCATGTAAATTCTGAGGCTAACTATCCCAACAGGAGCTCCAAACCGTGCTACCGGGGATCGTGCATACTTTTGACAATATATCGACGAGCCATGCCAAAACAATGTTCCAGATTCTTCTAAACACGTTCATGAAGCTTCCTTCTCCACCGAGTAGAGGTACTCCAGCTGCATCAGAATATCAAAAAGCTCTTGACCTTGAAAACCATAAACCTGCGGCTTCAATTTTGTCGCAGAAGTTTGAAGACCTCCTGTTGCTGACGCTAACACCTTTTCAATCAACCACGTCTTCCTCTGAGCCTATATCTGGCCTTAGCTGTCCCGGTTTATCAACGGAACGGTTTGAGTTTCTCACAGGAGGAAAGAAGGATACGTTTTCACATACCCAGCTTTCTAGTATCAAACTCAGAGTTCTGGAGTTCTTAGCTGTGGCTGGGTTCGCTCAAGAAGATTTATATTTTCCCTTCTTGGTCGCTGCTGGATCGGACTCGGGTTCACAGCTTTTGAACCTCGGCGAAGATGGCCTGAAGAAACTCGACATTGAGCTTGACCATATCGAAGTTCAAGATAAATCGAAACCAGATGAGAAGGTCATGCAGAAGAATGTGACCGGCATCCGAGTAGTTCAGAAACTCTACGAGCTTTACTTGGGCTCCACCCATTCAAAAACACCGCCAGTAAAAGCAAGCCTTA
The DNA here is from genome assembly GCA_012184295.1 of Dactylella cylindrospora. Lineage (NCBI taxonomy): Eukaryota > Fungi > Ascomycota > Orbiliomycetes > Orbiliales > Orbiliaceae > Dactylella > Dactylella cylindrospora. The sequence goes on from LDUD01000008.1 coordinate 365,893, forward strand.
AGGCCCGCATTCTTACAATTCTCTCGAAGTCGCTCCTAGCACTGAATATTGAGGTCGTCTCTCCCTCACAAATCCAGAGGGTTGTAGAGGAAGGTTTACTTGGAGATAACCCGGAATACAATTTTAAATTCCGATCTTCTGTGTTCTCGTTCTTGGTACACCTAACAAGGCTTGGCGGGAACAGCTTGATACAGGCTATTGGGTATGGTTTGATTGAAAGCGTCCGAACATGGATCTATGCGGATGGATGGCCAAGAAGCACCTCGGTCAATATCAGCCAGGCAACTCACCAGCTGAGGTCTCAAGGTTATATAACAATTGGTCTTTTATCCCGAAGAGTCCCGAAGTTCATAGTGGAAAATGACCTTCAGGTTTTGCGGTTTCTCTTGTCTGCTATACGAGGTGAAACAAAGGAAATGCGCTCCTCAGCTGAAGAGGCCATTAGTTCTCTCCTCCCATGTCTCTCGACTCTAACCCGCCCCCAAAGGGATGAAGTAAAGGAAATGGTGCTTCGAAGCCTTATAGAAGACAAGGATATGGCTGGTTGGGCTTCCTATCTCAAGATTGCAAACCGGACACTGGTATTTGGGGACCCTGTCAGAATTTGGATGTGCCTATTGGCTTCTTCTACAGGGTCAATTGCTAGCTCTGAGTCTTCAAGGGATTTAGCCGACGACGGAAAGAAGGCGCTGCATCCTTATTGGTTCGCTCTGCTGCATCCACATTCTGCCGAACTCGGTGCGGTGGTTTTACCTACTGAGGATTCAAATGAGATGGAAATTGATTCTGAACCTCAAGAAGATCCGTACGGGACCCCAGATTTCGAGACACTATTACGGTATTTGATTTCAGAGGACAGGCAACTACCAGCCGCATTCGAGGGAACTAGTGTTAAATTGATTCATGGTGTGCCTCTGGTCATATTCCCTCAGATGGTCGACTTCCTCCGCAATATACTGTTGATAAATTGCGTCAAGTACGGCTCCATGCAAGATAAAGAGGCTGGAAAATCGAATGCAGACGAGGCACTAGTTGTGGACGGAGATTGGGACAATAAGATTAGTAGTGCGCTGGCGACATCTGACAAAATTCGATTATACGTTAGCGAGTATATACAGAAAAACGAGGCAACATCTAGCTACTTTGAGCTACTCCTAGCTGGGTTTTTGGGGACACCCAACTCGTCAACTTATGGAAACGTATTATTGGAGATCCTCCCCATGGCACCGTGGCCAATACTACAGAATTTACTTCAAATTTGCCGACAAAATAACTGGTCTGACTTGGGTCGGCTAGTATGGCAAGGCAAGAAGACAGAACGGGAAATTGCCGCATACTTGATGGGAACATTTATGGCCCTGGATATTGGTGGCGACCATGAGTCGAAGAAGCAGTGGATGCTTCTTCACACTGACCGCATTGCAAATTGGGCGTCGTGTACGACTCAGGTAAGGATTATAGTATCCATTCTTCCCTTGGCAATGAGGGCTAATAAATCGGCTTTACCAGGACTCGGCTAAGACCCATGGTTCTATACTAACTATGTCTTACTACCTTGGTCACTTAAACCTTAGCATTCCATTTCAGGAAAAGATAGGCATTCCTGATGAGTTTAATGATCAGGCTTCAAGGACAATAGCTACATACGTCAATATCGTAAGCGATTCTCGCGACTCCGAGTTTCGAGACGCAGCTATTGTTGCACTCACGCAGCTTTGCTACTTCATGGTGATTAAACCGAGTCATATACAGAACGAAGCAGGGCTATTTGAGAAGCTTAAAAGTCTTGGGAAGTCTGGTCATGAGAAAGCAGTTATCGCGCTCGGAGCAATCAGCATGATATACCCTGCGTCTGATTCGAACTCCGGAGAAACGGAGGAGAAGACTCAAGTCAGCAAGATCAAGGATATCCTAATTACCATTCACGATAACAAAATGCCAGAGCTAGCTTTCGCAACTGGCGAAGCCTTGTCTGTGCTCGCAGTTGGTTGGGATTCTCAGATACTTGCTAGGAAAATGGATATAATCAATGGAAAAGTTGAAAATGCCGGCATTCACGAGAGGAAAGATGGTGTGTTACTTAGTGATCTGGTTACCGAGCTACTGGAAATGAGGGCTAAAGGAGGCAGCACAAGTTTCCGGAAGGTATGAACCTTCTCCGTTGAGAATCCGCACATAATATATACTAAACTTGTAGTAGGCAGCTTGTGTATGGCTTCTAAGTATGGTACAGTTCTGTGGCCACTTGAGCCAAGTCCGTGACAGGTTTGCGGACATACATACAGCGTTCAGACTCTATTTAACGGATAGAGAAGAATTTGTTCAAGAGACCGCTTCTCGTGGATTGACAAAAATATACGAATTAGGCGACAAGGAGTTGAAAGAGGATCTAGTCAGGAGCTTAGTATCCTCATTCACTGGAACAACGAAAACGCTTGCTGGGCAGGTGCAGGCAGACACCCAACTCTTTGAACCAGGTGCCCTTCCCACCGGTGATGGCTCAATTTCTACCTACAAGGATATCCTGAGCTTAGCATCCGAGGTGGGAGATTCCAGCCTTGTCTACAAGTTCATGTACCTTGCCTCGCATTCGGCGATGTGGTCAAGCCGCGCCGCATTTGGCCGCTTCGGTCTTGGAAACATTATGGGAAACTCAGAGGACATGTTTGCAGAGAATCCCAAACTCTATGCAAAACTTTTTAGATATCGTTTCGATCCAAATCCGAACGTCCAGAGATCAATGAACGATATCTGGAACGCGCTCGTTAAAAACCCGAGTGCTACCATTGATAAGTATTTTGACGATATAATGGAGGATCTTTTGAAAACAATAATCGACAGAGAGTGGAGAACGCGAGAGGCGAGCTGCGCTGCCATTGCTGACCTCGTACAAGGGCGGCAGCCAACCAAGGTATGATCGTTACACTACTAAACTGGAATCTAGTAAAAGCTAACGAGGTATTAAAGTATGAGAAACATATCGAGAAAATCTGGATGATGAGTTTCAAAGTTCTAGATGATATTAAAGCTTCGGTCAGGGAAGCTGCGATGAAACTATGCAGGACTTTGACAAAGTCTCTTATCCGCACGGTGTCCGATGAAGCCGGAACATCACCAAAGGAAGCGAAGAAGGCCCTTGACAACATTATGCCTTTTCTCATGGGGCCAAACGGCTTGGAAAGCCAAGCTGAAGATGCTCAGATGCTCGCTTTAAGTATGTATACAAAAAAAAAATCCTTGGTGTGTCAACATTGAACGACTAATGTGTCGATGTTTCAAAAGAAACTCTTGTTGACTTAGTGAAAAAATGCGGACGAGTCCTTCGACCGTATGTTCCAGATATGGTGGAGCAATTCTTAAACCTTCTCAGTTCGCTAGAACCCCAGGCCATCAACTATCTACATTTGAATGCCGCCAAGTATAATCTTACCGAGGACAAGGTAAGCAATTTAAGCTATGAATGGGTGGCCATATCTAACGATGACTAAAATAGATTGACGCTGCCCGGCTCTCAAGCGTTCGGGCATCTCCAATGATGTAAGTTCATGCTAGGGCTGTTCTCAGATATATCACATATATTAACGTATCCGTAGGGATGCCATCGAAAGATGCTTGGATATTGCCGACGCGGATGTCATGAAAATGCTAATCCCAAAGCTGACTAGGGCCATTAAAAAGACCGTCGGAATGCCGTCTAAAGTTGGCTGTAGTAGAGTGATCGTGACTCTGGTTATTCGACATAGCTACCTATTCAAGCCTTATGCCGATGAAAGCTTGAAGGTGGTCTCTGCTGCGTTGGTCGATAGAAATGAGACTGTATCTGCATCATATGCCGCATCCTGTGGGTACCTAGCACGACTTGCCAGTGACGAAGCTGTCCTTAGGCTTTTGAGGTATTCGCGAAAAATGTATTTTGATCAGCAAGGTGAGATCATACAACACCCAGTCCCAACCTTTCCCATTGACAACCATGCTAAGATTGAATAGAGGAGCGAATGCGAGTGCTATCGGCCTCTGTTTTAAACGCAATATCTAAACAGTATGTCCATCCTTTTTGCCTACATGATACCCCCACGAAAGGGATATAAGAACGACTGATATTGAGATATCACAGTGCATCGGATCGGTTTCAAGCCCTTGCCGCAGATATCTTGCCGTTCGCATATGTGGCAAAACATGATCCAGAGGAATCCATAGCAGAAGAATATTCAAAATGTTGGTCGGAAAACACTGGAGGATCTGGAGCAGTGAAGCTGTATCTACCAGAAATTACGGCTCTCGCCGGAGAGTATCTCGATTCGCCGAAGTGGACCATCAAGCAAACAGCTGCATTGACGATTGCGGATATCTGCGTTGTGCTAGGTATCCCTGTCCTTTTTTTTTTTTTTTTTTTTTTTTGCCGGGCGGCCACATGCTGAGTTCCACAACTGACATGTCCCACGGGCAGGCCCAGACCTCACAGGCGAGCAACAGAACGTGGTGTATCCCCTTGCAGTTCGGAGCGTTGCAGGGAAGAGCTACCCTTCAAAGGCAAAAGTGCTGGAGGGATTTGCAACCCTTTGCAGTTCACCAAAATTCACGGACCCTGTGAAACTAAAGGAGGTTTCGAAGGTGATTTGGGATCCGGCCGTGCGCTTGAGAAAGGAATTTTTTTGACTGATCGGGTGCATAGATATTACTACGGGAGGCCAATCGTAATAATAAAGATTACCGCCCACATGCATTTGACAGCTTGGCGAGATATTTGAATGCTCACCCTGAAATCAGCCTTTACGACGAAGTATTAGCTATCGTGGAAAATGTGTTCGATGCCGGAGTAATTACCGACGATGATGAAATGGACACTGACAGCCACGGTAAAGCCTCAGAGAGACTGTAAGTTGAAAATTTTGTCTGAAACCTTTTTCCAACAGTGGCTTGACACAACCCTTGCATCCATGAAGCCGATGGCGGCAGCTGAACTAACTTGTATACCCCCAATATCAGGTGGCAAATTACACTTACAAACAGCCTCCAGCTATTGGCAGCAAACTTGCAGGGAGGGTGTCCGAAAACAGGTAGGTTTAAACGAATATTTGGGCGCCATTTGCTCTTCAGCCAGAATTGCTCTGCCAATGTTCTGCCTACTGACGCAATATTTTTTTTTCTGTTGCAGCCTCAGAAGTGGAGAATCTCGTTGTGTTGGTCGAAAAACAACTACTGCCTAGTTACGGCCGGGATGTCAAACTGGCTGCTGTCGACCTCATAGAAAAGATTTTGAGTCGCCTGCAAGATGATAGCGGGGCACCAACTGCCGGCTCGCCTGTTGACCCGAAGACATGGAACAAAGTTATTCTGCGGCTCTGGACTAGTCTCAATCAGGTCTCCATGGGGGCAAGCTCGGAGAATGAAAATTTTCGAGCAAAACTAAAAGCCGCCACCGAAAAATTGCGCATACTGATGGAAAGGTTGCACAGTGATATGGGTGGTATTTCGGAGCTGGTACAAGCCCAGGACCATATCAACCAATTCCTCGGGCAGAAATAAGTCACCGGAAGTGATTCTCCCGGCGATTGGCTAGTGAACCTGCGTTAGCGAGGCGCTGCTGCCCGCACACCCACCGTTGGAAAAAAGAATTTCTTTCTGCATGCGCTTTTAATTTTTTTCAATCTCTAATATTTATCGGAAGAAAAAAAATAAAATAAAATAAAATAAAAATTTTCAATTCCACTTTCTGATCACGTTGGGTATATCCCGTAAAATTTTTAGACCCATCCTTTTTGCAATTGCTGGGAGGGTTGGCAGTCGGATTTGTTCTAGATCAACGAGCACGACGATGTTATAAACTGCAGGATCAAGATTCAAAACACTTTTTAAATCCCAATCCGTATATTTGACGCACGATGGGAAAATTTCGCACGAATTCGAATGCAGGCGACCCTGAACTCGCTACAACCTGCACTTGAAAGGCCCAACCCTCACGAGCGTCTGAAACCTCGGGGGGACCTAAGCTAGATTGGGACTGGCCCCCAGGCTCAGCGCCTGGGTTGAGGCCTCGTCGACCACTTGCAAAAGCATTTCGAGATGGGTCGTCGAAGGGAGTGGTGTGCTCCCGAGCTGACGGACCTTGCAACCCCCAAATATTCATGCATCACGGGGCTAATTTATGTATGCATCGTACGATACGCAACGTCAATTAGCAGAGTGGGATGCAGCCACTGGAAAGGCGATCTATTGACAGGGCTGGGCTGAAAGAGGATCTCAGATTTGTCTGCCACAATCTGAATCTTCTTTAATGGAGTTCCTGCGCCTCGGGGTATCCCCTTGATCAAAATCGGGCCTAATTCCCTGTATTCTCCGCTAGACTCCACAGCAGTGGTTCAGGAACATGCCATGGCGCACCTGAAATATTTTCCCCCCCCCAAAACGGGGCGCTTCTTATGGAAAAGTTTCTCGATAAGCTAGATCGGGGTGGTTATCCACTTGTCCACAAACCTTGGAACCGACTCGGAACCTGTCGCACCATGTCAAGGCACTTGCATTCTACGCAAACGAAAAAATTTCTTTTTGAAATAAGGTGGGTGTCGACGGGCAGAAGAAGAAAATAATATGCAAGTATGAAACTACTCGACGTAATTTTTTTTTTTTTTGTTTCCTCAGAAGAAAAAAAAAAAAAAAAAATTCTCCACAGCGCGCCCCTCCTCTCTGCATACATATGCATGCTGGGTACAATACGACCGGACCTATGGCAAGCTCCGTCTAGCGTACCTGGTTGACCAATTGTAAATGGTCTGTGCAGTGAAGAAAGGCGTCAGCGGATGCTTTTATGCATACCCACCCGAGTAAAAGTCCTGGAGTTGATTTTCACATCCTTGCAGTGCACCATCGATTGCTGTCACTGCCTATTTCCTTGGTCCTATTAGTTACCTAGATTTACTAAACATTCACTGTGTGGATAAGTCTGCAGAAACTTTTAAATTTTATATCAGGGGATAGCCAGTAGTCTGCATGGCTGTAGTCCCCCCCCCCCTTCCTTAACTCCTGCGTTCTTAAGCGTGCTCTTTTGCCAACTCATGCTCCCAAGGTCGCCAGACCTCTCTTTCGACCGGCTTGTAATAATCATATCCTGGGCCGCTCACTCCGAAGGAAAAAAATTAATTAATCGGCGTGGGACAACTCACAGGGTCAGACCACCCCCTCCTCGGGACCGGTGTCTTGCTGGCGACAACCGATAGAAACCTTACCTGTGGCTTGACGAGATTGCTCGAACACATCCGTTGCCGTACAGCCATAAAGTTGCTTGGTTCCACCGTTCCTGATCCGATCTGAGACGTACGCCGTGCTTCCCAGCTGGCAAATCAATCCATTCCTCCTGCAGCCATGCTCAAGCCCCGTTCGGGTTATTCGCAATCTGGTTAATTCCCACTTAGGAGTTTATTGTCCGCATACCCCCCCGTCCAAAAGGTGAAAGGCTTGTCTTACATCCGTGAATGATCTAGCGAGCTTGTCCACCCATGACTCGCTATTATCAATATTCTATTTGAACTCGAACGCAAGTTTGCGCTCCGTTTTGTCTACTTTTGTAGAAATTTCCTACCCTGGAAATAGCACCCGTCATTAATTCACCCTTTTTCTTGGTTCCTGGTTAAATTATTTTGACGCTATTGGAGCTAAACTCGCTTTCCAGCAATTGTTTCTTTATTTGTTTGCTGGCTGGATCATTTATCTATCCCGCCTTGTAGCACCACACTGATGAACCCTCACCAGCAATAGCACTTCTCATACAAATTCACTATCCGGGACTTCAGCTCTACCGGCTAGCGGGAGAATATTCAACATGAGTAAACGGCAAAACGGTCGTCGCCACTCTGTTCCTCATGTTTACATGCGTGAGGACAGCGGTGGCGGTAGTTCGAGCTCCTCTTCCCGTTCAAGGCTAGCAATTATAGCTCCACGGAATGAGAAGGATAAAGGCCAGACGGTTTTCAAATCTCCAACGGATGGCGTATTCAAAGATCGGTTGCCACCGCGTTCCAGAACTGGCTGTTGGTAAGATATAGTTACAAGATCTCCTTTCCTTGAAACGTTTCAAGTCACTCGACCGATCCCTAACTGCCAAGTTCGACTCCAGGACCTGCAGAGTAAGCTTGCTAAGGTTTCGTGAGGATTGTCGAGAGTTTTATTCTCGGATAGCTAATATCAGGGACTGATTTTTATAGACAAGGAAGGTGAAATGCGATGAGGAGCATCCAGTTTGCAATGTAAGCCTCGAGAAAAAAGCGGGTCCAGAAAGCCATTCAGAGCGGCTTCTCGATCAACTTTTGTAGATAACTAACAGTGCCATGTTCAGCAATGTGCGAGGTTGAATCACCAGTGCGATTACCACCCAAGGCTCTCTTTCCGTGACGATACTCGACGTATCGTCGATCGGATGCAGAGCGTATCCATTGTCGAAAGTGACGTTTGGAATCGTGAGTATTTTGTGATTCCCCGCTTTTGATACTCCGCATTTCCCTGCTCTTACTAAATTGGTGTTCAACACCACATATAGCCGTGCTCCGCAGCAGGCGAGCCTCCATAATTGACCCTTCTGAACTGGTAATCAGTGCTGAGGCAAATGCACTGCCGCCATTCTCTCAGTTGAAAACCGACGATGATCGAGAATTAAAAGCCTCCACAAGAGTGCCAGCAACCTATTTTTTGGGGCTTACTCCACAAAGCTTCGAATACGATGTGAAGGAAGAACCTGCCGAGGAAGAAGCCACCCTGTTGCCTTCCGGAGAAAAGATCAAAGTGGAAGAAGGCGCGAGTCCGATTTCTGAACGCTCACCAAAGTTGAATATGAAGGCTCCAATAAACGTTGTCATCTCAACATCTCCTGCCACAGCGTCCGACCCTGATATAGTTTTGCTAGCACGATTTGAAGAACCCGTTACTAAAATTCCTTCAAGCACTCCCTCGGCTACGGGATCAGTTCCAAAACGTCGACTTTCACAAGGGTCTACTCGGTCCACCGGACAAGCCTCCTCGGAAACTTCGAAAAGCTCCCCTCATCCGGACGGACCGAAATCCGCCCTACCAGTCACCCCTAAAGAAGAACCGGGCCGATATGGTGAACAAATTACACTCCAGTTCACGACGCCTGAATTCCACCAGAGCCTCACTCCTGCAGACACCATCTATCTGCATTATTACAGGACTGTTATTGCTCAACACGTTTTTCACGTAAGGGGTGTTGGAAGTATTTGGAACCCTTCCATCTATGGGGAGGACTTCTTCGATGTGGAGGCTTCAAAGTTCCCACCGGTAAGCATTCCGTTATAAATCATTGTCTCTAGTTGTCACCTCTAACACGTTGAGGAACAGCTGTTTCATGCGATGATGGCCGTTTCGGCCTTCAGTTGCGAGCATAGAAACCCAACGGCGGGGAGTTTTGTTCAATCGTTGCAGCATTACCAGGCTGTTCTCCCGGCATTGCAATCGAGTTTGTCAAGTCCGATCGATCTAACTTCTGATGGGATTCTGTATACTCATTTCTTTCTGCTACTCTACGAGGTTAGTTTTCAACGGTCGTGTTGTTCGAGATTATTTGCTCACGTCTGTTTAGATCGCGGCGGCCGAAGCTGGGCGTCCAAATCTGTGGCAACAGCATTTATCCCAGCTCAGGGGCTTCCTATTTGAAAGGGTTCTACTGAATACCTCGGGGGCGACGCCTTTCATCATTTGGTATTTGGTTGCGATCGATGTGATCGCATCGTTGGCAGGTGTTGAGGATGGGGATCTCACGCAATCTTTCTTGAGAAACAACCTGATAACGGACTTCAAGAAGACTTTCACTCCAAGTGCGATGGCGGATGGGCTTTCAATATTCTCGTCGCCAGCCCTCCAAGCGCTTGAGACGGAGGCTTTCCTTCAAGCTCTCTCCCTGAATCAGGAACTTATCCTGTTAGGGTCCACCATTGCGAGAACTCGAGTAGCTTTGAAGAATACAGCCGCTTTGGATTCCGAGTTTACGAGTGATGATCCACTGTCGGGAACGGACATCCAAGCATCTGTGAGGGAATCACAGGTGCATCAGATTTTGGAGGAGCTTCAAAGGATCTGGATCTTTCACCATAACGGAATGCAAAATCTCAGAGCAGAGGTGGATGCGGCAATGTCGGCTCGACTTACGATCCTTCAGAGTCAGGTGGGTTGAAGAAAAACGAGAGTCCGTCCATATTTCGACGAGTTGCTGCTAAGTGGTCTAAATTTAGGCGACATTGTTTTACTATGCACTGAACATATATGCTCGGACAAGTATGTGGCCGCAGCAGACGCAGGAGATGTCCGACATTGATTCGAATTCGACGGAGATTGCTCTTTCGATCCAGGCGATTATCTCGGAATGCACGCAAGTCCTAAACAGCCCGGAAATATTTTTCAGTACCGGGTTTCTCGTCTTCCCATTATTTATGGTAGGAGTTGCAGCAACGGACGCAAGAGATAAAACCTGGGTTCTTGATGCTTTAACTCGAGCGGGAGCTAACACTGTTGGTCGGAATTGCCTGGTCGTCAAAGCTGCGTTGCAGAATATCTATCAACATCAGGCTGCTGCATTGGTAGGAGCGATACTGCCCACTACCGTGGTTTGGCAAGACCTTCTCCACGGGTTCGGTGTCCAGGTGGCACTTTTCGGCTTCTAAAGGGAAATCTGGAGGAGTTGACTTTTTTACGACAGGACTTACACAATCATTTATCATTCTTTCTGGAATTTCGGACGTTTACCAGGGATTTGGACGGGGGGTATTTGAGCATTCCACTATCGTTATACTTTCTTTATATTTTTTTTAAATGCTTTGTTGGATACTGTTTTGCGTTGCATTTGTTCCTGTCCTTATTCCCTTTTGATATCACAGATATCACTTGATATTCAGCCTATACAGGCGGCATTCTATTCTATCCTTCGACAGTATTCAGGGGAGCTCTACAAGGCTATCACGCCAATGGGCTGAAATGAACCCTTTCCAGTTTTCTCCGATTGCACATTCTTCACTTCGAGACCCTAGGTTTTGTTTAGGTCCCATATCCCTCGTTCTCCCATCACGAAAACGCCATAAGCTTCAGCTTGGCGCTATTTTGTTGGAAATTTGGTGGCAAAAACACCACTTTCACACGAGCGAGAACCGAAAGCGAAAATAAAAAACGCCGCCTGAGCAAATATTTCCACGTTAACGTAAGGGTTCCTATCCTATCTACCCTCAGGAAGTTACCTAAAACGCCACGTGGGATTTGTCAGAAAGGGATAATGCTCTTCTCCCGAGCTGTGAATGAATCTCGTCGGACCACTGGAAAAGAATCTGCTCACGTTTCATAAGCTATAAGGTTGTGGCAAAAAAAGGGTCATATACCCCTTACGATGAGGCTTTTGAAAGCAACGATGAGAGATATCTACAACAGTTACATAAAAAATTTCCTTTCAAAAAAAATTATCGCAAGAAATCTTCCGCGTGGGTAGCTTCCTGTACTCCCACCCTGTGGGGAGAGACTGGACGTTATTTCGCAGGCGAAACTTTTTGGGCCGGATGTTATATACAGATTGGGACTTAGCCTTTCTCTTCTGCTGCTCCGCGCGCTAGCTTGTAACGTATATGATTTTCATGGAAACCGAGGGAAGACCGAAGTCTAATAACTTAAGATATGATATGATATGAGTTTTGGTTTTTAACGATCGATAAAGAACCGTTTGATCAGAAGAAATAATTTCTGGTACGAGGCTACGCAGTTCGCCTCTGAGCTGCGGTTTCAGGAAATAGATCTCCCTCCGCTCCCGCCATGCAGCTCAGACTTCTCGATATGGCCAAACGCTTGCCTTGCCTGCCTAGCTGCGTGTACTCAGTTGTATCTTTTCAGTAAGCAGTTGTTAAACGAAGGGAGGCATCGATTGGGTCATCGTGACCCTTCCTTTTTTTTTTTTTTTTTTCAGCCCAGCTACTAAATAGGCTTATTCAGGGAAATTTATTGCTTTCTTTCCTTTTTCCAATTTTAATAAGGGATACCTAAAGAGAATAAAGAAATAAAAGAAATAAAATAAAATTGGGAAAAA
>LDUD01000008.1:407119-424831 GCA_012184295.1 Dactylella cylindrospora
AGCTGTAGCGGCTGCAGCAGAAGAAGCGGCTCGGAAGGAGGCAGAGCGGCCAAGATTTATTAGGTTCCGCGATGCTGTGAATAGAAAGTTCCAATTCCCCTTCCAGCTGTGCCAAAACTGGGATGTAAGTAGCCTCCAACCCTGAAACCACCACGTCGTGGTCTCCGCTAACACTAAAACAGGGTATGGAACGCCTAATACACCAAGCTTTCAAGCATGTCGACATTATCGGACCCCATGTGCTGGAAGGGCACTACGACTTGCATGGACCTGACGGCCAAATTATTCTTCCCTCTGTTTGGGATGCAACCGTACAGCCAGACTGGTCCGTAACTATGGTCATGTGGCCGCTCCCAGAACCACCACCAGCAGAACCTCCTGCTCCTGAACCCGAACCCGAGCCACCGGCACCACCACCAGAGGAAATGATGATCATTGTGGAGCCGATTCCGGAAGCTGCACCTCCAACCCCGCCTCCCTTGGAGACGGTCGCTGAGATTGCGGCCGCCTTGCCAGAACCGGAGCCTGAGCCGGCACCTGCTCCCGCCGACCCCGAACCAGCTCCGTCGGCACCAGTTCCGAAGCCCGTGATCGTTCCTCGGGCACGTCCTGCCTCCGATATCAACCCGCTTCTCATGTGGACCGCAGGTCGATATGCTCCATCCAAGAAGAAGAAGAGGGGTTGATCTCTTATTCTTTTTCTGATTTTGACCTCTATATCCTCTCTTTTGCATACCTCACACCCGTAATTGCGATTGCATAATATCACCACCATCACCTTTACAGGCGGCATCAGTCTTTTCTCACCTTTCGTTTTGGGGGATATTTTTTTTGGTTCCTTCGGCCCATATCCAATATACCTACCATCTCTAGATTCCTTTTTTCCTATGCCCTACAAGAAGTACCTCAAGTCTTTTTTAGGGCACCCTGCGATCTCGAGACATGTGCCATCCAGGCTAAGAGATGATGGCTTCCGTCTCGGCGTGATTGACGCCGCGATGCTCACGCATTTCGGTTTTCGTATTTTTTCATTTCGAATCGCTCCTGTTTTATTATGAAACCCATATGCTCTTATTTCCTCTTTTCAATGTCGGATTTTGGTCTCTGATATTCAAACATATCGACGGAGTAGACGGAGGTTGTATCTAGCTTTTTTTTTTTTCTGCATGTTTTGATTTCTACATATTCGGTGGCCTCTCTCCGGCGAATGGAGGTACACCTCTCGTTCTTTTAGCTAGGTTTATCTCATGAACGTTTCCTTATTATCAAATGAAATTTCACAATCTTTCCTAATCAAAAAATCTAGGCTGGTTTGGGTTGACTCTTTTTTTTTTCATTCTAAAATATACATTTTGACTGTAAGGCGATATCAGCAGCCTGGGTCTTCTTTTCGTGTCTTCCCTGTGTAAGATTTGTACAGCTAGCTGGAAACCTATGAAATCATATCAACCAACACAGCATTCGCAGACCCAGACCCAGACCCTTTGCTTGGCCGGCCCCCGACGTATCTTCGGATCTATCTGGCAAGGTCTACCAGAAACAAATACCACGTTTCTCATTATATTAGTCAGGGCCTCGTGGGAAAGAGCGACGGGATTGGGATTTTTTAGGTTTCAAAGTCGCCGTGCGGGAGATGGACGGAACTTATGAGATCATCGTCACCTTATCGTTCGCTGGGTGTGGCGAAACGCATGGATTCTGAGGCCGATTCGAAGGGCAGAGCAATATCACCCAAGCCCCCTTCTCCACCATGCACAGTACCTTTATACAAACGCTCAACCTCCTACCATTTTGGCAATTGGAAAGTTTAAGTATCTTGTAAATCCAATAATTTTCTAGAAGACTTGAACCCTGTAAGTAAGTATTTCTCTTTTTTTTTTTTTTTTTGTTCTATCGTCTTTCTCGAGAAAATTTATACTTGTGTCGCTTCTCCACTTTGCTTAGGGTGCTTCTCCCAGCCACTCACGTCGGTCTGCATGAAAATCAAGGAACGAAAGGGAAGTGAAACGGAAAAAGGCAATGACGATGGTTTAGCCGGGACACATTGGCACGAGCACTTTGCTTGCTTACTGTTAGGTACCTGCCAGCAGAGCTTAAGATTCAAGAAGGGGAATAGTGCCGCTCGCCCATGGTACTGTGACATTCTCATTTCACAAAAGGTACCAACCACCACGACCACCCGATCCCCAGATTTCTCCAGATCTGGGCTGAGCTGAGAGCAGTGAGAAAGAGTGCCAGCTCCCAATTGTGACATAATACTACATATCTCCGGCCTCTCCTTCCCCCTCGACTTTCTTCCTTTCTCCATACTCCATTCCAACCCTCCCAATCATTTATACTCTCATTCATAAATTTCCAAAACAATCCACAGGGTCAATTGCTCGAACAGACGCTCTCCCTCACTTTGCGCCCGGAAGGTCAACTGTCAACTGTGCCGTGCCTGCTCACCTGAATTGACCTCAAGATTTCAGGTACCCGTTTTTGTTGAGCCTGGGACGTTCAGCTGCCGAAAACCACCTGATTACACCATTCGTCTCACCTGTCGCCCACTTTTTTCCCTCTGCTTTCTCTGTCCCACTCTCTTTTCTACTTTACCCACTCGATCATTTTCTGCCTTTTGAGAAGAAGGGGTCCGTTTGGCAGCATTTAGGCCAAAAGTACAATCAATTCAGCCACCGGCGACTTTTTCCCCCCCTCTCCCTTGCGTACGAGAAGCAAAAAGAGGCGAAGACGGCAAAGAGTCTGGGATCCTTAGGCCTATAGGCCCACCGGGCAAATAGAAAGACAGAAAATAAAAAGCAGACAAAGGTACTATTCTTTTTACGTTTTGTGTTTTTCCCTTGATTTTCCCCGATTCACATCGCAATTGCGACGCAGCTTTGATTTCCTCGCGAAAATAAAAATCACTCGGGTTCCTTGCATCTTAAGATCTTTCTGCGCTTTTCTGACAGGAACATTTCGCTCACATCGACTCTACAGCGCCCTGTTTAAGCTTATTCGCTTTAAGCTTAACCGCAAAAAAAAAAAATTCCTAAAGGAACTGTTTTACTATAAACACATTTCGGACTTTTCGCAAAATCCAAACCTACCCGTAATAAATTAAAGGATCTAAAAGAGAGAACCAACAATAAAAAACAATGTGTCTCGTCAAAGTTAAAGGCGAAGTTGAAGACGACGTCATCGTCCCAGCCCGAGTGGTGGAGCGCGACACCGTCAACCGCGAAACCCAAATTGTCGAAACGGCACCAGCAGTCGTCGAACGAATTCCTAGACCCTCGCGATCCCGCCGCTATTCATCCTCCAGCTCCTCGTCATCCAGCAGAAGTTCGGGGAGTTACAGAGGTCGCCACCACCGCGGAAGCTACAGGGAGAGCATTCAAGATTCTGGGAGTTCTGCAAGATCGAGGAGTAGGGATGGGTATTATAGGGAGCATGAGAGGGTTGTAAGCGGTGGGAGCTACGATAGAGGAAATAGGGGACATTATAGATATGTCGATCCTGAACCAAGGGGAAGCAGCCATGAAGTTAGACGAGGTGAGCAAAATCCCAAGATCCTGTTTTGCCTCGAATTATAACCCCCACCCCCAAAAAAGTCCAATTCTAACATGGCATCAAAAAATCCTGCAGAAGTAATGCGCGCCGAAGAACACCTCCGAAGAGCCCACGAACTCGAAGAGCGAGAACGCCGAGTGAGAGTACCACGCGCGATTGCTTACGATCCAAGATCCAGCTCCGCGAGCCACAGAAGCTACGAACATAGCCGCGACGGAAGCAGGAGAAGTACCCGCGATATTGTGGTTATTCAACAAGATGACCGTCGTAGGTGATCTGCGGGTGCTGGGCGTGCGGTTACACACGTAGATGGGTTGGGAGAGGATATTCCGGATTTGGAAATTTGAAAGGTTAAAGTTGGATTGACGAGGTGGCTTTTTGTCGATTCGATTGAGTGGGGATGAGGCGGATTTGAAATTCTATGATGAAAGACCACCTCTTTACGATTTCTTCGCATATCAAGTCCTATAGCTATTTCCTTTCCTAATAACCCCTGTGTTTTCTTTTTTTCTTTTTATTTTTTGTCTGTCTGTATTCTCTTCTGCGACCTGCGATATACCACTGGCGAAGCCTTTTTTTTTTCCTTACTTTGTTTTTTTCCTCATTTCTTATCCCCTCAACGTTCGAACTTCCCTTTCTCTTGACTTCCTTTTTCTGCTATTTTTTCCTTACATGGTGTAACGATTACGATGTACGAATGATATGATGTTGAAAAACGATAAAAATGTAGCGGAGTGGGGGGGCGTTCCGCATGATAGAGGAAGGTGCACATGATCAACCTGCGAATCGTTATATGAGGTCTATTTTATATTTCGAGGCTGAAGATTCTACGAGTTTCCTTACTATATTCATGTATCTTACCTTTGACCAGAACCCTGCTATCCCATTTGTAAATGACTACAATCTACAGATCCGAAAGAATCGTTTAGAATCCTCAAGCGCTTTTTATTCCCACTCTATACATATAATAACCCCAAGCGATTGTAGACTTGAAAAAAATAGGTAACAGTGCTATGGTTAGCTAAACAAATAAAAACAGACACCATAAACCGCCAAAGAAGTCTACAGCAAACGCTAGTCTATTTACCAGGTGCTAATGGTTTCCACCCGCTCAACCCACCAGCATCCCCCTCGTCCATTAAATTCCCCGTTGGCTTTCTTTGCGGTAGTGGCGGTCTATCAGTATTTTCCAATTCTCCGTTCCGCTTGGCAGCCGTTGACAAACTCCTATTCGCACTAACACTGGAAGTACTAGACGTAGATCCAGGAATAGGATTCGAAACTGTTCTTTTCGCCGGGGCTCCACTGTCACCCGCCAGCTCCACTCCTCTAATCCTAGCTGCAACACTCAATACTCGCTCATCATCCACGCTTTCTCTCACACTTTTGAAACTCTGTGGTGATGTATTATCGACGCTAGCTCCTGCCAAGCTCGTTGGCTTCTTAGGCTTAGGAGGCGGAGCTTTCGATCCGATTGATGATATTGACGGGCTGCGGTGGAGCGGCTGAGAGGGTATTCTCGAAGTAGCTGTAAAGGGTGGAGTCGTCGGAGTTGCTATAGATGTTGTAGGGGTGCCTCTGGAAGGCTGTAGTGGCGGGGGGATATCTCTCGTTTTGACTAACGGAGGAGGTAGAACCTGATTTCCCAGAGGTGGTAATGTGGCTGGGTCGTACGGGGGTGGGAGTTTTCGCAACTGAGTGCCTCGTGAGCTAACGGAACTATCAGTCCCTTGCCTCCTAAGGGCTCCAATTGGCGGGTCCGGCGGAGGGAGGACGCTCGACTGCTCAGGTTGGGGCCGTGGTGTGGAATTAGTACCCCGAGCAGGGGGCGGCGCCGGGGCCTCTTTTTTCACCCAATCCTTCTCGGATGTTGGAGTGAACGGGTTACCCGTCCTCTTTGATGTATTAATTTCATAATTGTCGCCGGGTGGCTTGACCGTACTCTTCGCTGGGGTTCCATGGTCCAGCCACCACTTCCTCATATCTGATGACGCGGGCGGTACTAATGTTGCAAAAAGAAAAGGAAATCAAAGTCTCAGAATCAACGTGGCTATTACGAATGGGATTAAAATCATGGGTGTAGTGTTGAACATACGTCCAGGGGCGATGGGATCGTATCCGATCAGATCGTCGTCGCTTTCGTCATCGTCTAATAGGTGATTGGAGTATTTGGTTCCTACCGCATCCCGGCGGCTTGCATATATTTCTTGACTAAGCTTCTCTTTGATTTCTTCGTTGACGAAGGAGATGGTAGCTTCAAACGTGGCATATACAGGCCGGTGGTCCGAAAACTTGAGCGGTGCGCTGTTGTACGTCAACTGGCGGACGTTGCTCCCCTTACGAAGAATGCGGTCACACCAAGCGGGTATGCGCATTTTCTCACTAAAAATCCTATTAGCTGTAGACCCGGAAATTAGGCGGGCAATACATACGAAGTATCGTATTCATCAGATCCAATGTCAAATCTGTAGGTTGGTAGGAAAGTCAACCTGTTTTCCGAGTAGTAAGGAAACGTCAGACCCGCCACCATTTGCAGATTTAACTGATCATTTTCGTATAATTTGCCGAGATCCCCAATTTTTATCAACCGCTTCGTTTCTTCATTATTCAAGCCAATGCGGTAGTTGAAGTCTCCGAGCCATATGACCACGTCATGGTCGTCGATAGATCTTCCTCTTTGGAAGCGTAAACCTCCAGCAATGGTCCGATAATCCCGATTCCGCTCGTCGTAGTTTGCAAACCCGGCCGCTAAATGTGCTGTCACAAAGCATATCCTCGTATTGCCATAATCGAATCTGATTGCAACAGCGCCCTTGTTTCCAGACAGTCCACTCATTCCAGTCTTCTTCAATGAACCCTCTACGTTCTTGATTTCAGATATAATATCTGACCTAACGTATATCCCAAGGGCAGCGCCAACTAGCTGGCCACCCCTTAGCAATATGTATTCCTTCCTTCCTTTAGTCGAACTTCCACTTGCCCTATTCAAGTTCTCAAGCACAGCTGTTTCCCATAGTTGCCGCCTTGCTGGATCTGTGGACATGATCTGCTGTGGGGATAACTCCACTATTTCTTGAAACCCAATAACGATCAACTCGGGTTGGTAATGAGGACATGGTGGCGGAAATAGCCAAGACGTCAGATCCTCGTCAAGGCCGTCTGTCCTGCCGTTAAGATTCATTGTGCCAACATGGATCGAAATCACTCGGTTGGTTAAGAACTGATCCGTTTTCTTCGAGAGCTCCGCATTGACATAGTCATTTATGGGGTCGTACAATACGACAGGGTCCTGTCCTACTAATCTCCCTAGTAACATATCAATGGTGTTTTGCCGGCCTTTGTCTGCAAAGTTATTGATATACATTCTCGTAGCGCTCTTCCGAATATCGGCCAATACGCCTCCTAAACTCGACTTCCCAGAGCGAGTAAATGAACTCTTCAGAGCGCCTGTTCCTGCGTATATCCTTGACAATGCATCACCATTGTCAGCCCATAGTACGGAGTGCCTTGCCCAAAGCTCACTTATCGCTCTTTCGTTTCTATGCCTTAGGAAGCGCTCAATAGCCATTTGACTTATAATTTGCTGTATGAGATTCGTCCTATCCAGGCAGTCGAGGCAGTTCGTTCTGAATACCCCTTCTTGTTGAAGAATTACTGCTGAATGTGGAGTGGTCGTTTCGTCGTTATCATGATCCACATCCTCAGTTAGAAAGTAAGCAAACGAATCAGCAGAGTTCTCGATAAACCGCCTAATCTGCGCCGCAGCTTCATATCCAGCCCTTGTCTCCTCATGGAAGTCGAATTCCGTGGCCTTAACAAGCTCGCCAGTCTTATTTTTATCACTCTGTCCTAGAAGGGGAGAGTTACGGATCATGATATTATACATTCTCGTAAGTTCGGCTTCTCCAGGTTTCATCGCTGACAACAAATTCACGATATGAGTCGCCCCGTACTTGGTACTAATCCCCTCAAGATGTCTATCGAAAGATGGCTGTGTTGCCTCCGGGCTCCGCGTTATGGTTATTTTTTGCTGTCCCGGAAGAAGTCCCGCTTGCTGCTCCCAGAATACTGGGACGGAGCCCCGAATTTGGGTGTATGAAAAGCCAACTCCATGTATGTTCTTCTCCGATCGGCTATCCCATATTATTGTTTCGGTCTCGACAAAGTTGGCGACATGGCCATCGTCGTCAATACCTCTAGCGTTGAACCGAGTACCTGCTCTTCGACATGATAGCCGGGATATGATTGTGACATATGTCTTTCCAGGGACGGCTTGGCGTTGTGAGTTGATTGCTACAATCCCTCTATTGATCGCGGTTGTCTCGACGAAACCTCGAATGGCAGATGTGAGAATACGGGTAGAGTCAAGGGCCAACCTGGTAGAGGAGGGCAGTCGAGATCTGAATTGGAGTAGCGGCCTAACCATAGCCATATTCCATAGGAATGCATCGTTGAAAGTATCGATCGAGAAGTGGGTTGATGTTGATGTATGATCCACCGATCTATAAAGTGCGGATTAGCTAATGGATAGGAGGAGAGAGTAGAACTGCTACAAACCTGTCCTGCAACCGATTCGTTAGGTCGAAGTCTGTGGAATAGTAAAATGTCCCCTCTGACAGCATTTTCCGTAAGGCAGCACAAGGATGTTCGAAGACTCCTTCGCCACGCCCGTTGCCAAAATCGTACTCTTGCGGGTATGGATCGTCTATTGACATGTTATCGTAGTCTCCAGTGTTTAAGCAGTCTAAGATTTTTTGGTAAGAACAACATTCCGTCAGCTAGGAGAGGAAGACGTGCATACGAAATTCTACTGCATGGATCCTATATACGGTCTCGCCAGGTCGCACACTGGCAACCAAGCTAGCCCCCGTAACGACACAAATAAACACATCCCCGTTCAGCGATATCAGTCCTAGAGTACCACGACATGGTAAAGCACTCCCCATAGGATGGTACCCGGAGAGGTCCACCGACTGCCTTTCCGCAAATTCGACCATGCATTTCGCTGCAGCTCCATGATTGCCGTTTACCCCGGTTGACAGGTTTACGCTAGAGCTCGAAACCGAGTTGTGGGTGTTGTAGGGTAAATTTGCGGCATATGAGGGAGCAGCTGCATGCGCGGCTGTCGGATTGTGACGGAAGATGAGGACGTGATCTGGCGCGCAGAGGGCGATGGAGCGGTGAGGATGGGATTTTAATAGGATACGAATCGGATTGGAGCTCATCTTGGGCTAGATATTGACTCGAAGATGGTTGTTCACATTGTAATCACGGTTTAAAGGGTGAAGTTGAGGACACAGAGTCGTGTGCTGGAGGGATGGTTACGAGCTGGTTGTAGTTGGGTTTGGTTGGGAGCTTCCAGGCCCGCAAGCTGCGTTGGGTTGCACAGCCCTCCCTTCCCTTCTTTCCTTCTCTATTTTTCTTCCAGAAGCGTATGCTCCCATTCTTGTGGTCAGGGACCAGGCCTAACTAGCCTTGCTCAGCAACGCACAAATTACAACAGTGTGACCAGCACGATGCAATGACCGAGGGCACGTGGTCTTCACAGATGATAAATTACGACACCGGTACCGGCCCGCAGGTCCCTTTATGAAAAATACCATTATAGAGACTAACTTTGCCTTTGGGAACACTTTGTGCCAACTACTAAGTTGCGACTGAGAGCTGACGACCTGAAGCATTTCTTAGGATCAATATGCATATGCATGCCACTTCTCTGTCCAAAACGCAATACCGTAGATGCCAGATCCTAGGGCAACGAAGTATCATGACGCGTCAGTTGGAGCCTAGAATTGTAGGAAAGAATTTTGAACGTTGAGGAAAGGCGACAGAAGCTATTCGTATAGACACGAATCTGACAGCCGACGCTTTATCAAAATGGCCAGATCAACTAAATAAGACTAGGTCGCGCCCTCCAAACTCACATCAATAAGCTCGAGGGGTATACTAGGCCAGAATTCCAGCTAAAGGACTTTAACATTTCGAGCAGGAGCTAGAAAAATAAATATCCGGTTTTATCAATTGTACGTTGTTAGGTGCTTGCTTCACAGATAGGTTTAGGATACAATGGCCCAGAGTCTTTGGAACAGAAGCTAGTCATTATCCTGCTCTATTCACTACACCAAGCACCGATGTCTAATACGTGCTATATCCAATTAGCTCTCTAATTCTGGTGATTGTCAGAAGATGCAAGTTCCAGTGATTGAATAATATTGCCCATTCTAGATATTATCTTCCCTTTTGTCGTAGAGATGATTGAATAAGGCTTGCTGGGTGTCTTTCTCACCATCCACTTGCATCGATATTTACAACTCTCAGAGGAAGCAATAGTCAATTAGGATAATCAAAGATCTAAAGTAGGCCGGCCAAGCTTATTTGAGGGAAAAGGTCAAACTGAGTTTATATCACATGACAACCAACGACAAGCAACACATCTCCCATGCCATACAGGCCAGCGTCGCGGCTTTCAAGCTCGCGACGATAGACACCCTAGCTGCTACGACAAGCTTTCACCAGCACGTCCACATCACAGCTCTTCGCCCTCAAAATCGCCCACCATGTCCCTCTCCAGCTATCTCGCCCGCTTCAAAGCCGCTTCCCTCCATCCAACCCCTTCCGATTCCCTCACCCTCTCCCAACTCGCCCCCACCATCCTCAACCTTACAATAGTAGACACCCCCGAACAATGGCTCCTTTACGAATCCCTCCTTCTCTCCACTCTACGGACCGGTGATGACACTTCTGCTCAGCTTATTCTGCAGAGGTTATCGGATCGTTTCGGAAATAACAATGCTAGAATTATGGCATTACAGGGTATATACGATGAAGTTACTGCCAACAACCACTCGCAGCTAGAAGAAGTATTAAAGAACTACGCTGAGGTCCTAAAAGACGATCCTTCAAATTTTGTACGTAACCCATCTTCACCGCTACTTCTTTAAGGGTCTATACTATAGCTAACACCAGTTTCAATTCCCCAGCCAATCGCCAAACGCCGCATAAGCCTCCTCCACCACCTCAACCGGAAAGCTGACGCCATCTCTGCCCTCACCAGCCTTCTCGACGTCAACCCCACCGACGCTGAAGCTTGGACTCAACTCGCCGAATACTACTTTGAAATATCAATGTACTCGCAGGCGATATACTGCCTCGAGGAGGTCCTGTTAATAATCCCAAACGCTTATAATATTCACGCTAGACTGGGTGAGATAAACTACGTTGCAGCGGAGGCAGCGGGGGCGAAAGACGTGGTGGAGAGGCTGGAGGGTAGTTTGAGGTGGTACCTGAGAGCCGTAGAGTTGTGCGATGGATATTTGAGGGGGTATTATGGCGTGAAACTTGTACGAATATCCCTCACTGCTACCTATAGAAGGCCTCTGCTAACTGCTACTAGGTCACTGGAAAGCTTTTGCAATCCAAATTTTCGTCTGCGAACAGGACGATACCGGAAGAAAAGGTTAACAAGCTGAACAGCGTGGCGACGGTGCATCTAAATGATATTGTGAAGGGTTCGGAAGCAGGGAAGAAGGGGTTCACAGGCTACGACGCAGGGGAAGTCGCAGCTGCGAAGGAGTTGTTAGAAGCGGATGGGACTTCGAGTTAGTCGGTCAATGAGGTGGTGTGTAAGGATAAGTCACGTTTTGTGCATTTACAACATCTAATGATACCGCCTATCCCCGGAATAGAGGAGGCATTCTTCCATTCATAAGACGTGTAAATCCAATCTTCTAAAGCCTGATAGCTTTCATGAACACGTCAGGCCCAGCGACTCGCAGAAGATATACAGTAAAATCTTGATTTAGATCTTCTGAGCACCATATCCTTTAATCATCTCGGCGAACTTCCAGCTTTGGTTCTCAATCTCCTTGTTGCCTGCTGTGACTCCGTCTTTGGTAACCACCGACCAGCTATATGTAACACCCGATCGAGCATCTCTATACCATAGAACCTTCATACATTCCTCGATCAACTTCTTCGCATCCTCCTCGGAAAGTTGAGCGGCCGCATCTTCATCCGGTACATGCTTTCTTAATATCGGGACTGCCAAATGTGCACCGAATCCAGTAGCCAAAGCTGGAGCTGAGTAGGTTGTACCCAACAAGTCCGCGTAAGCCAAGAACGGCTCGGAAGTCTTTGGGTCAGCACCAACTGTCAGTATCGAGTTCCATAGGGGATCGAACTTGGAACGGCGTTGGTATAGGAGACGAGATATGTAGGAGTGAACTTGAGGGGCGTAAAGGTGGTGATCGTCGGCTGGATAGGTTTCTTTGATGAGGAGGTTGTCAAGGAGCAGGTGGATGTGTTGCATGTCCGAGACGTCGCCGCCAGCGCCGACAACGGTATGAGTACCGATTTGAAGGAGACGCTCGACGTTATCGTAACGGGCGAGAGAACCGTAAGAAGCTAGTTGTCGTAGAATCATGAGGTTAGTATGGACACCTTCAGTAGAGGTGGGGATGGGGATAGGATGGTACCAATGTTATCAGCAGCAATGATGACGCCGCCTTTGAACTTCACACTTATAACACTAGTTCCTGTGACTATAGGTCGCTGAGTATGTGTTACTGGTCCGGTGGAGTTGAGGTAGCCATGGTCGTAAGCTCCGTAGACATCGTCTCTGGGCTATACCGGGAGTAGGAATGTTAGCTTGAATCCAGGCAGGCGGTAGGATGTCGCTTGATATGAAGACTTACACGACCCCAGCCGTGAGGAAGATGATTCATGGCGATGATATCTCTGAGCTCGAGTTGGATATATGCGGTGATAATGGAATCAAGATTCGTGGAAGAGAGATGGCTGAGCTCCTAATGGCAGCGGGTGGATGGTAGACGCGAGGTTTTGGTTGCGTATGCTCTCTCAGTTCTGTCGTTGAATGTGTTGGAGGAGCAGGACAGGTCGGCCTGAGTTGCTGCCAAGCCCGGTGCCCAATCAACCCTCCCCACGCCCAGCCCGGGGCCGACCTAACATGGACTTTTGCAGCATGTCCGCGTCGCCGAGACCCCTCGAGATTCGTCCCCGATGATGTGCTTGCTGCCAACCATCCCACCCTCCCACTCCAGTTTAGCTAGCATGCCAGCATACTCCAGAAGCACAAAGACTAAGCTCCGAGAGACGGATGACCTCCAAATAAGACAGAGACGTGACCTTCTGCAGACACCGAAATAGTAGGACTGTCGGCTTTTCAGTTACACAGGTACTCCGACACCTATCGCATCTCTTCACCTCTTACGATACATACCCCGCAGGCAGAATAGCTCCCAGTTGCTATCGTACCCCCGTATCTGCTCCGCTTGGAAACTCAACTCTCAACACACTCAACCTTTCGACGTCACAGACCTACGTTCGTTCCATGTCCGCCAGCTGAGAAGAAACGCATCGTCTGGGTTCTTGAGACTACCCATCATGTTCGAAAAGTCTCTATACGATCTTATCCGTGGCCTCCGTGCCCATAAAGGAAATGAAAAGGCCTACATTAATCAGTCCTTGCAAGAATGCAGGACTGAGGCCAAATCGAACGACATGGGTATCTATTCCTCACCCCAGCCCTATACATGCCCTTTAAGATGCAAAATAATAACTTATATATGGGTATTTATAGATATCAAATGCGCCGCGATCCTGAAATTGATATACCTCGAAATGTTCGGACACTCTATGTCGTGGGCCTCTTTTCACGTTCTTGAGGTTATGTCTTCGCAAAAGTTTGTCCAGAAAAGAGTCGGATACCTGGCCGCCGTGCAGAGTTTTAGGCTGGACACCGACGTTTTGATGTTGGCGACGAATCTGTTGAAGAAGGTCCGTCGGTCATACTATCTGTGGTAGTGAGTTTGCATGCTAAATTAACCTATTTCGGCATTGTAGGACTTGTCCTCTCCGAACCAATTCGAACTCTCCCTCGCTATCAACGGACTTTCGCATATAGTCTCGCCATCGTTAGCGAGAGACCTGACTCCCGATTTGATCGCTAAAATGAATCATTCCAATCCTTACATTCGAAAGAAGGCGGTGCTAGTGATGTACAAAATATTTTTGCAGTTCCCTGAAGCTCTACGAACAAGCTTCCCGAGGCTAAGGGAGAGGTTAGAAGATAGTGACGAGTGTAAGTTTAGCACTGTGGAAAAGGATATTTTAGGACACATATAAGAATACCGTTCGTAGCTAACACGGTATATCTAGCCGTCATATCTGCCACTGTAAATGTCATCTGCGAGCTAGCGAGAAAAAATCCAAAGAATTATCTCCCTCTAGCACCACAGCTATTCAATCTTTTGACGACATCTAAAAACAACTGGATGACCATTAAGGTTATTAAATTGGTAGGTTTCTCTAACTCATATACTCTATACACAATTTCTTACAAAACCGCTTCCAGTTTGCGTCTCTGACGCCCCTCGAGCCCCGGCTCGTGAAGAAACTCGTACCTCCAATCACCAACATTATCAAAACTACTTCAGCTATGTCTCTTCTATACGAGTGCATCAATGGTCTGATATCTGGCGGTCTTCTCTCTCACTTGTCCGGGTCTCAGGAAGGCGAAGATCTTGCCACGCTCTGCGTTAACAAACTTCGTGGGTTCCTAGTGGAGGGAGACAGTAATTTAAAATATGTCGCATTGCTAGCTCTGACAAAGATGACAAAAACACACGGCTACCTAGTAGCAGCAGAGAAGGACGTCGTGCTAGAGTGCATTGACGATGAGGATGTTAGCATCAGACTAAGGGCTCTCGAGCTAGTTGTAGGCATGGTAGACGTAGAAATTCTCCAACAAGTGGTTGGTAGGTTACTACGTCAGCTACGGCCTGCCTCTGCAGATGAGCTTGAAGCTATAGAGAATGAGAATGGTGATGATTACGATAGCGAAGATGCAGAAGGAGGGTTAACAACGAAGCAGAGGAAGCCCACCAAACAACCACTCAGCCTACCCGATGACTATAAGGATGGTGTTATCCGTCGGATACTTGAGATGTGCTCTAAGGATACTTATGCCAACATGCCAGATTTTGAGTGGTATATTGATGTTTTAGTGCAGTTGGTGCGATATTGTCCTGGAGAGCGAGGCAAATCTGGGGCGCAAAGTCTCGACGACGAGGATTTTGAGGAGGCATATACGGGGGCTTCAAAGGGGGATGTGGGAGAAGAAATCGGGAGGGAATTAAGGAATGTGGCCGTAAGGGTAAAGACAGTAAGGAGACAAGCAACAGAGGCAGCGGAGTTGTTGGTGGGGAGAAGTAGTACGATGTTTCCAGCCACAGGTGGGGGAGGGAGGAGAGTGTTGTTGGCGGCAGCCTGGCTTGTGGGAGAGTACTCAGAGTATGTGAACACAATAACCTCACATCTAGTTTCGAGAGTCTATGCAGGCAGATTTTCTTTAACTAACATTGGGCTTCATAAAGGAATCTACGGAGTCCTAATGAGACTATTGATAGTCTTCTACAATCATCAAACGCATCATTACCACCTGATGTAGTCTCAACCTACGTTCAAGCTATCCCCAAAGTCTATGCCTACCTCACTTCCAACGACTCTATCGCCTGGACACCGGAACGTAAATCCACAGTTACACTACTTACGAACCGTGTCGTTGAATTTCTAGAGTCCCTAAGCTCGTCTCCACACTTAGAAATCCAGGAACGGGCGGTGGGATTCCTCGAAATATTCCGACTAGCAAAGGAAGCCATTTCTGAACAGCCAGCGAGTGGTACAACGAACAGGGTATCTACGGGTGAAAGTGGCAATGTGGAAGAGGTCGAAGAGGAATATGATCCGCCGTTGATACTTACGCAGGCTATACCAAGTCTGTTTCACGGCTTTGAATTGAACCCTGTCGCACCGAAAGCTCAGAGGAAGGTCCCAGTACCTGATGGGCTAGATCTAGACGCCGCTGTCAACCCGCAACTTGCCTTCCTGCTAAGCTCTGCCGACTTTGACGGAGGGTTTGAAGATGACTCCGCATCGGCTGCAGCAGATGAGGAGTTTGAGAAATTCTATCATCAAAAGCCGGTGCATGTTGTCGAGACGGCGTCGCAAAGGATCGATAGGGCCGCAAGTAATGCTAGCCATGCTTCGCATGGTGTTGTGGGATCGTATCAATCCGGCGAGGATACGTATTTGGATCCAGATATTGTAGCGAGGAGAAAGGCGGAGAGAAGGGAGAGGAACAAAGACGATCCATTCTATATTGGAAGTGGGGCTAGCGGGCGGACAACCCCAAACCCCTTAGGGGGTGAGCATTTCGATATCGATAGTATTCCGATTATGCAGCTAGAAATCGGGGATACCGCGGGATTAGTCAAGGGAGACCTGAAGAGCACTGCTAGCAAGAAGTCAAGAGCAAAGGTGGAAATTGCACGAGATGAAGGGGAAGGTTTCGATGATGGGGAGGATGGCGTTGGGGAGGCAGGTGGCGTCGGAAGCGTGAGAAGAAAGAAGAAGGGCAAGGGAAGGGACATTCTAAACATTGATTCCAGTAATCTGGTGGGATTCTCACTGGAGGAGCCGGAGGAAGATTTATTGGCCCAGGAGGAAGAAGTGGCAAAAGCGAAGCAGGAGGTTGAGAAGCTGAGAGGTGAGATGGCGAGAGCGGCGGAAAGGATCAAGATTGCCAATGCCCAGCAGACCGCTGTCGTTCCGCCGCCGTTGTCGCAGCCAGAGGGGGTGGTTAAGAGGAAGAAGAAAAAGGTGGCCAAGGGCGATGAAGTTGCGGATGGGGATGCAGGCGGGAAGAAAAAGGTGAAGAAGAAGAAAAAGGCAGAGGCAGGTAGCGGCGGCGGCGTGGATGAGGCTGCAGCGGGTGGTGGCGAGGAAAGCATACCTGTTGTCAAGAAGAAGAAAAAGAAGAGGCGATCGTCGATAGGGGAACCGGGTGGAGGTGCCGGCGAGGATGTCGGATGAAGTGGATCCAGAGAGCTTGCTTTTGCTCATGTCCTCTATTCTTTTTTGGGGAGAGAAATTGGATGCTGGCGACATGTATATGTCGGCGGATCCCTTTTTTTTTTTTTTCTTATTTTATGTTTACTTCTTCCTGTGTAAAGTAGGGTTCTTTTTTAGGATGCCATCTAGCTATTCTTGTTTTTCCACAGGGTTGAATGGAGAGAGCCGATTGATTGAGGATTTTGCGTATTTGCGTAAGTTTGCATACATGATACAGCTACAGATACAGCTACGAAATTGCATTGAATAAAAAAATTGAATTCATGTTGAGGGAGCTTCAATGTAGGTATATACCAATTTTGTACACTGGGAATTTGGCGTGCATCTAAATTCAATGCAATATATTTTTTTTGTTGAAGATGTCTACGATGTGGGTTGTATGCTAGGGTATGCACGTGTCAGATGGCAGCCTGGCCTGGCCTCTACGTAGATGCTAGATGGCCCGTATTCGGGCTTGATCGTTAAAGCCCAAAACCCTCCCAATTCAGTTACCAAGGAAGAGGAAACAATGATGCGTCGATGCGTCGATGAGTGGATAATGATTGCATGCTTCAGTGGTATGACCGGCCACGTCATAGATCATGAAGCAAAAATATCCTTTTATAAACCAAAGTGATGGGGAATGAGGGAAAGGGGGGGATTTTTGAGCATGCAAACGGTCAACGTCAATGGGAGAAAGTCACGTTGGCAAAGAAGGTACTAATGAGAATGTAACAGACTAAGTTTATACGATATTCATTTACCCCTGTTTCAGAAAGTAGGGGAAAAAAAGTAGGTGGGAAGGGCGGGACCTCTTTTTGGGGGCGTTCAGATGCTCCGAGACCCATAGTTGAATCACTATAAGCCTCGATATGCAGCTTTGCAAGCTGTCGATGAAGCATGAGCGAAGTGTGTGTGGATGTGTCATGTTGGCGGAAAGGGCTCTCAAGCAATGATGTGTTGGCTGGTGTTGTCAATTATCCGCAGCCGCAAACCAGCTAGCTTGGCTAGCTAGCCTGGCTAGCCTGGCTAGTCAGAGACATTGACCTCTTTAGGCTGGCCAAAGGAAAGAGAGAGGGAGAGAAAAAAAAAAAAGTCTGAGCGACGGTATGTTGAGGAATGGTAAGTACAGCAGACGGGTGCAGGCGAGTACAGCATGTCAGCCCCACTGGTGGTTGACCAATTGGCGAACCTGGACTTGAAGGGGGACTCGCAGGATTCTGATATGCACCTGGGCATTTCAGGAAAGAG
>LDUD01000008.1:425690-441202 GCA_012184295.1 Dactylella cylindrospora
GCCCTTTTTAAATTTCTCAGTCTGCTTGTAATCTGATCCCACCCATCCTGCCCC
Organism: Dactylella cylindrospora; assembly: GCA_012184295.1. Taxonomy (NCBI): domain Eukaryota; kingdom Fungi; phylum Ascomycota; class Orbiliomycetes; order Orbiliales; family Orbiliaceae; genus Dactylella; species Dactylella cylindrospora. Next base: position 425,745 of record LDUD01000008.1, read on the forward strand.
CCTCCCCCTTGTGCCTTGTGCGGGTGTTGCGTGCGTGGGTGTTACATACACAGCAGCAAGCAAGCAAGCAGACAGGTAGAGGCAGCCCTGTCCTGCCGTTTCCCGCTTTCTTCCCCCTTGTTCGACAGAATCTCATCGGGTTCCCTCTGTCGTAATTGGCATATTTTTAATTTTTCGGAGAGCTTTTGGCGGGTTGATTCCCCAGAAGGGCCGGGGAGAAAGAAGAAAAAAAGCAACCAAGCAAAGAGGAGAGAAGGATATCTTTCGAAGAGCTCAAGAGAAATTTCGAAAGGAACGAAGAAAAAAAGACCGCTTGCAGATTGAATTTCCGGGAGGGAAAGAATTGTCGAAAGGCACGATAAAAATAAGAAATACAATCGGTGAACAGGTTAAGACGGAGCTACCAGGAAGCTTCCCCCCAAACCCGACAAGACTGAGCATCTCCACCTTTTCCCGTCTCGGGTTAGAGAAAGAAAGAGCGCAGAGGAAGAAAGAGAAGAAGAAGAAGAAGAACTCCTTTGACTTGTTTAATTTCAGACCTCACCCATCACATCTTCTCCTCATCTTTCATCCTTCTTTCCCCCGCTATACTCTCCGTTCCAACGAAACGGGAGATTCAACCAAATAGCTTCAGGTAAGCTTGAGGGGGAAAATTATAAAATACAAAAGCTTTAAAAAAAAAAAAAAAAAAGAATAACTACATCTACATCATTCGCTGGTCGAGTATTTACCGCTGCGACGACTGATGCTTCCGCTGCCCACTCTAACGACGACTTAACGAACACAACGACAACGACAACACGGCTACCACTTTTTTTTTTTCATTTGTTGCTTACTACGATTACTTTACGATCACGATCACACGAACATCCCATATCTTTGACTACTACTATTTCATCCATCTACTAGCAACTCAAACTCGATTAGACACCTGCTTGGTTCGTCCGCAGCTGCAAAACATACATTGTACAGTACGCCTATACTGGATGCGACACTAGTTGCTAAACTTTTATCGGTTTCGGTCCCCTTTCTCTCCCTCGCTCTCTCCGGCCTATCACTCCCCTTGAAGTGGTTTTATCGATAATTTTATCTGGTAATTATTCCGCCCCAGCCTTTCTTCCTTTGGGGGCACCTTTTTTTTCTTTTCTTTGCCCCAGTTTTTTTCCCGGCAAATACTCCCACTACCAGTCATATCTGCAAGCAGCTTGTAAACCCCTCCTCATCGGAGTGCGGTTCCACAGCGCCCTCGGAGGCCTCTGATTCGCGTTTGGTATCAAGGCCTTCTTGTCGTTTTTGTTGCTGCTGCTGCTCAGTATTGGCCCCACAACCGAGAAAGGACGAACGACGCATCAAGCTGGGCCAACCATACTCCCCAGTTCTAGATTATAGCCTTCTATCACATTTTCTTGCTCCACCACCCATCAAATCAAGAAATTTATTATTTGGGTAACAGGGCCCTACGAGATTTTTTTTTTTTGGCCCACAAATCTAGCGTCTTATCATTTTTTTATGCGTCTTTTTAATTATTCGTCTATCCCTTTCGTCTTTGTTTTTTTTTTGGCCTGCTGGAGTCTGGATGGATCCAACAACCCAGCTTCCCATAGGAACCTTTTCCTGTTGCTGTTGATATCTAACCGAATCTTGATATAAAACCTTAGACCCGCCAAACTTTCTCCACGCTGTCGACATCTCTCGCTTTTTTGCTCGGAACTTGGGAACAAACGTTCAGTCCATACTTCCCCCGGAGCCCCATTTCTGGGAGGTTTCCGCCTGGCTTACGCCTCGAAACGCCCAGAGAAACCCCCTTATATTAATTCAGCTCTCGAACTCTCTACCAAACATGGATTTCTCAGCACCTCCAACTCGGCCTATTCCAAGCACCTCATCACTATTCGCTGGTCCAACAGTTGTGAAACCCCCTTCCACCGCCAATCTTATCGGCCAACCTCTTCAACAGCAAGTTCCAGCATCAACATCAACTTCGTCGAGCTTAAAACGAGCCTCTACAGAACCTGTAGACGGTTCAAACGCGTCTACCGCCACTACGATGCCGGCTCTAAGATCGAGGTCCAACAAGGCGGCGAAAAATGCACAAAGCAACGGCGAAAGCTCCAACTTCTCCAACCAGCTCCAAAACGGAGACTTGAAAGCTCACAGTCCACCGGCCCCTTTGTACGACCCGAAAGACGATGTATGTGAATACAAGTTGTTCTTATGATCTGACAGAACTTGGACTGCCATTTGGTCGTTACCAGCGCTAACGTTGTTTACTCACAATAGCATATCAAGGATCTACAAACCGACTTGGCTAAGCTCCAGAAATGTGTGACATGCGTCGTCTGCCAGGACCTACTGTTCGAACCTTATTCCTTAGGCTGTGGACATGTATTCTGCTACTCGGTATGGATGTGACGGCACAAAGCAACGGCTTGAATGGTTGCTAATCACTTGGTGATCGGATAGTGTCTTAAAGACTGGTTTCGTCAGAAGAAGACGTGCCCGGAGTGCCGTGCTAAGGTCAAGGTGCAGCCGGCGCCTGCGTATCTAGTACGTTTCACAAAGACTTGATTTATAGCACCGTTGGCTCGAAAGACTAACCCTTGAGTAGATTAGAGGAATGATTGATACCTTTGTCGTTCGAGCGGAGCTACAGTCGCCTCATGAAGAAGGGCAAGCACTACGGAAACAGCAAGCCGAAGCTCTGAAAATGATAGAACAAGATAAAAACGATCTTAAAGGCCTCTTCGGAGGCATATTTAATAAGAAATCAGCTCCAATGGCGATATACGATCCGGAGGATGGTGTGATGAGGTGTCCCGAGTGTAATTGGGAAATTGAGGATCGGCAATGCCCTCATTGTGGCCGGAGATTTCATGCGTCGGACATGCCAGACAGCGACGCCAGCGATGCGAGCGACTTTTCAGACGAAGATTCCGAAGAGGAAGAGGATGATGATGATGATGACAGTATATCGGTATCGGATAGATCAGGCATGGATGACGAAATGCACGATCTAGATGACGATGAAGACAGCGAGATTGCCGGTGCTTGGGAAGTTGACTATGACGAGGACCACCAGCTAGCTCTGGCTCTACAGGACGAATATCATAGGGAATTTATGAGGCACCTGGGGATGCCTGAGGGTTGGGCGGAGAATCAATTCGGCATCGACCGTGTTCAGGCAGCTAGGAGAGCTGTTCGAGATCGTTTATCCAGGGGTAGCCGTGGAATCTCATCCAGCCCTGGGAGATCGTTACACCATAGTTCGCCTTACAGTCGGGACTCGGATGAAGATAGCGAAGAAAACACTCTGGATGAGGAAGACAGCGAATTTGACGACTTTATAGAACACGATACTCCTGAACGCAGAACTAGGCGACATACAACTGCTAGAACTCTTCGACGGCATGCAAGAAGAAGCGTTGCCGACCTTTCGGATGACGACGATGATGACGAGGATGAAGATGATGAATCAATCGTGGGTGGGAGGCGTCCCAGGTCAAACCCCTATTACGACAGACGGCGTCCTATAATTATCAGCTCGGATAATGACGACGATGATGAGGAGGCAGCCGGTCTGATAAACCGTGATGAATACGCAAGACTTGATCATGATACCACAACAGGAGACGATGATGACGATGATGACAGCCTGGGTGAGAGTGAGATAGGCCAAATATTAAGACCCGCAGGTCCACTTCGAGCCAGCACCATGCCAGCATCAAGCTCATCTATTTCCGCCAGACGGACCCTTAGAGAGCAAGTAGTCGCAGAACAACAACGAACCGAAACACCCCCAGCCACGCGACGACGGCGAAGAACAGTTACGTTCCAAGTCCCCGAAGATGCAGATGGGGAAAATGATAGCGATGCCCGAGATGATGATGGAGACTTGGATATGGACAGACATTCAAGAGCAGGTTCTACCTCACTGGCCTCCACCTCCTCCAATAGAGCTGACGCTGGGACTCGCCAACAACACAGTGGTGGAAACCATTTTCAGCAAGATACACCTTCAGTCAATGAGGATGAGTCTTCAGATGACTCACCACCTCGACAACGAACCGGACGGAGAAGAATCGGGACGGCTTCGTCGTCGAATCTTAGGCGGGCTGCTACAGCTCATCCAAATCCTCGAAGATTAAACCATACGTCAACCAGCGTCAACCCTACCATACATCGACTTTTGAGAAACTTCAACGCGCAGAGGAATGAGTCTCAGCTCGAGCAACTTGGTAGGTCGGCCGGCCTGGGGGAGAATGACCTGACCGACCTGGCGAGCCTGTCCACCAGTATGCCAAGATCTGCTAGCCGCGATTTAGAAGAGTTGAACGAGGCCATAGTCATTAGCAGTAGCCCTGCTCCAAATTCCTTCCCCACAAACAATGACAGACAGTCTTCCGTTGGAGCCGCACCCACGAGAGAATCGAGTGTTTTCTCCACCATTTCAGCAAACTCAAGAGCATCGAGGGAGCAGAGTGTCCTTTCTAACGAGTCAACAGCGACCCAAAGCATCCTTACCGCCCAGGTTCAACAAGTCGCACCAACCATCTCAACCGTGCCTACAGAGCCTAGTGCGTGGGATGTGGCAGCCGCTACACCAAATGGCGCTAGCACCGGATCTGGCACTGGAAATCAAGGCAGCACAAACACTCGGATGAGGCAGAGAAGAAGCAATGCTGCTCTTCGCACTCAAGACCCTCAGCGGTCCAGCACCCCAACTACCAGGCAAAATTCGCGGGCAACTCGGGCCCAAACGGATAGGGAAGATATCCATCGTAGGGCAAGGGATTTCTTAGCCAGACGGACCCAACATCTAGCTGAAAGAGCAGCACAGGGCACCACTGCCCCTACAAGGAGCACTAGAAACACAACTGCTACGAACACTCTTACCACCAGCACTGAAAGAATCGGGAACGGAAGAGACTCCGTGACACCAACGCCCTCTACACAAAGCCAGGCTACGACAGAAGATAGCCCCGCTCAACGTGGAATCACCAGGGTCGATACTGGCGGGGCTACGGGAAGAAGGCGGGGTTATCAAATTGCTCCTGGAAGTAACCGCGGGCCACTGTTTGTCATAAGCGACTCAGATGACCAGTAGTCTAGGATGGCGTTCAACTTTTTTTTTAGCTAGCCCCCTTAATTTTCTCTTTTTCTTTATTTCGAAGGATCCATGTGTCGACTACACAGTCAGTCCACCAGGTTTAGGAGAGCCGAGTCCCTCATTGCTCATTTTGTAGAGTTTGAGAGGTAACTCACTAAAGGGTGTATATCCCTTAATTATGGAATTTTATTTTCCTTTTCTGCGTCTAGGGGATCAGTTTTTGGAACGTGTATTTCTCAATCCTCTTCCCTGTGTATTCTTTTCTTTTCTTTTCTTTTCTTTTTTACCCTACTTTTACTGTATTATTGCCTTGTACCTTTCCATCCCTGGACCAGTATGACGAACTCTTATTACGACAGACATGATTGGATGCCACGAATAACATCATACATATATGAGTATGATATATCTTGTACTGATGAGCCGCTCTTTTCCTTTTTACCGACTTTTCATTTTATTTTTTTTTACGAGTATTTGATCTTGAGATAATATGGCCACAGACAAAAGAATTTGGTTCGATCTTTTTACCACAGAATTGTCAGAATCGTAAATTTAATTGTAGCAAATAGGTTATTTCTATTCTTATGGGCTATATAGCACAAGCCAAGTCTCGAACAAAGTGATAGCTCGACAACCTTCCTATAAAAACCGCAAGCGTATCCCGACAAATACGGCGAAATAATATCTTCTAATCCTTCTTTAATGGTGTCAAAGTCTCGCTGATAACGCCACCACCCGCAGTCTTCTCCTTCTCCTCCACATCCTCCCCTTCCTCTTCCGTCTGCGACCCCCTAGTAATAGTAACTACCTGCAATCCATCACCCACTTCGATATGTCTCTCCACAGCACTGGTAAACGCGTCCTTTACAATCTTCTCCACGTACTCCCTTGGCAATGCTTCCGGTTTCCTGGGCTCCTCGCCGTGGGACGCCGGAACGAATTGGTTCTTGAAGTTTATCTGGTTGTCGAGGAAGGGTGTTACGAGGGCAGCGGCGGCACCGAAAGAGCGGGATTGTTCACGTTCGAAGGAACCGACATAGTCGTAGGAGTAGATTGCACCGACGCCGTTTTCGTCGAGGCCACCGAGGAGAGGCTGGGCGAGGTAGGGGAAGAAACGTTTCTGGTAGAGGATGCGGGAGAGCATGGTGGCGGCGGCGGAGACGGTGATGTGCTTGTCGTGGCTGCGTTTGTAATCCTGTTACATTATCGTATGTGTTAGCTATGCTATACTCCATGGTTTGAAACTTTCGAAGCTTAGTAATGAGGAATGGGCGGGTGATTGCTCGTACATCGATCCGTCTAGCGACTTTTCTCGCCAGCTCTTCGCCGTCGGCTGCCATGCCGACAACGCCTAATATGATACCGCTGCCGACATCAAAGATCTTTCGCGCGGTACGGGTATTGATGTTGTAACCGCTTGAGGAACGCGTGTCGCCGGCGAGGATTACGTAGTCTTTGCCTGCTATCCCTAAGATCACACCGCCGTTGTCCGTGTAGCTGTATATTGGGAGGGAGTGGTTAGTATATAGAAGCAAGCTTATGGTGTAGTCTGTGAGAGTGTAGGACCGGGGAAAGGGGAGCGTACGGGTTGAATTGATGCTGCTTTGGCTGCGACGCTGAGGATGGGTAGGAGTAGAAGGATGGGGCGGGTTGTGAGTCGTTGAGGGGAGTATGAGTCGGGAGCATGTAGGAGGAGGCCATCTTGAATCGTATAAGGTATTGCTGGATGATGTTCAGATATCCCTAGGTTGAGGTATACGATGATGGTTGTGGGGATTGCGAGGTGGGATGTTATAGAGGATGTTGGAGCTTGAAGCTTGGAGCTTGCAGTTGACGTGGGTTGTTGGGTTGAGCTCGAATTGCGTGTCCCGCCTCAACACACTGCTAGCATCAAAATCCAACAAGATCCCTCTAGCTTGCTTGCTCTTGATTATGATCAACTAATGGCTAGGAATAGAATGTATAAAATCCGTAATTTTATGCTAGCAAACGCTATTGTAGAATTTGTTGAGGGGAGAGGGACGAGATTTAGTCGTGAAAGTTTAGTCTAAATACTACTTGGTCAATAGTACCATAGGGCCTTTTCTGTCTTCCCTGGGTCTCTTAGCTTTGCTCTTTCTCCCCTCAATATCATTCCCTTTGTCTGCTTTTTCGATAATTGCACCACACATCACCTCCCCTCGACCCAAAATATCAGTAATCCATCGCGTAGATAGCGACGTGGCTTCTGAATTTTATTATTTAATGTTACACTGCGGCCCCAGAAGATAGGACCAAAATACTGAGGGTTCCAGAAATTACGGCCCAACGAAGGCTATAACAGATTTCCAGTAACAAATTGCCACCCGGGCCCGTTGGCGGATCATTTCTATCAAATATGAAGACTTTCCATCACCTAGGATTCCTCCAATCATTTTTGACGTCTTCGAGATGATGTTGGGGATCTTAGGTAAACCCAAGGAAATCTTTACTCCTCTCCAGAGGAGCATTGAGAGCAATACTGAGATGGCTAAAGCGTGGAGCCTACGAATCCTAGGACCGTGCTACTAAACCCTAGATCTATATTTTGTTTTGATGGCTCTTTAGTCTCCGCTCTCATTCTATGCCTTCAAACTCGATAAAATACTTCGGATCACTAGGTATACAGGACTACCCTAATTCTTAAACACCGTAACTCATATGTATGCGGCAGCCTACACATAGTGTTATCAAACTTCTAGGTGCTGGAGGGAAGCTACCTTGGCGGGTAGTAAACCAAATCGTTTTCAACTTATTAAAGTTAGTCATAGCTTTGATGATACTATATGCAATACATAGCGAGGCTCTACAATCGTAGCCACAGGACTAGCGTCTCTAATCATCCCGCTTTGTCCATGATGATGCAGCACCGGAGAACATCATGTTTTGGCTAACCAGAAAGGCCGTAGTGCAGTCTTCAACGAATAGCTCAGCTGTAGCATTCTCTTTTATAAGAGGCTCACAGCTTCCTTCGGGCTGCCATTGTCTCTTCTTTTAGAAGATTCAGGGAATGTTGGTTCATTCTTGGGTAGACATCCCCACGAGGTCGGGGTTTCTGACGGCATAGTGACAATGATTTAGGTGGATATTTTGAGAGTTAAATTGATAAATAGTACTAAGAGAAGGCTAAAGACGATTACTTAGAGAAAGGGAGGGGCAAATCTCTGAATGTGAAAGCACTACGTAAGTTTTCAAAGAGAAAGCGATTGGGCCTGTGTTGACCGGAGCGAGATTGATTGAGATGGTTAGGCGGCAATCTTCAGCAAGAAACAGTTTTAGAGCGCTAAAATTAAAATTCACACACTGTGCAAGCGCAAGCTCATGAGCCTTAATTCACTGCTAGAGCGATTAAAAAAAAAAAAAAAAAATATCGCATCTAGCCACAAGACTAGATGGATCATGAATTTAGCAAGGTGTAGTTGCCAGTTGCTAGCAACTCGGAAGAGGTCGGAAGCTGCAGTATACTCAAATTATCGAACAAATAGCCTCTAGAATAGTATAAACGATTCTTCCCCTAATTCGACAACTGTTAAAAGTATGCAAGGGAGCTTGACTAAAAAGGCATGATGGCCGAGAAATATACCGAGCACTGCTTCTCAAGGGTGTGGTATTACATTCGTCGGATAGCAATGTGTTGGCCGTGTGGTAGGTTATTTAGCTGTGTAACAAACTTGGCAACAGGCCTTCCTCTTCCCTCTTTGCCCGCCTCGGGAAGCAAGGTTCATTGCATCCTCGAACGAATTCTTATAATTTGCATGCATTCACGCCGTTGAGCGTATATAGACCACTGCCGATAAGCAATCTAACAATGCTAGGTCTAGTTCAATACGATAGCGACGAGGAGGAAGATCAAGAGGTTGAGCAGCAACAACCCGCTCCCTTACCTTCACAGAAAGACAAGGTATGCTGCCTTCACTAGCATGTCGCGCGACCACCACTTACCCAGGTCAGTTACTGACGTGCCAGATCGCGTAGGTCGCATCAAAATCCAAAGATGCTACACCTCCACCTACAATTGTTAAAAAAGGTATTTCGGACGAGTCTATGCACCTCGGCGACCCAAGTAAAAGGAATAACTAACAACATTAGACACAATAACTAGGGACGTGACGAAACCCGTTGCGACGATATCCCCAAGAGTCATCCCGGTCACAACGCCACCACCACGCCCACAAGAACCCCAAGAGCCTCCGCCGGCCCCGCAAGATGAATCTTCTACTTTCGGACCTATGCGTCCGCCGTCAGTCGAGATGACGTACTCGGCTTCCGACAACGCATCCGACAATGGTGACCCGCCGTTGTCACCATACTCCCATAACCGCTCCCTCCTTCGCTCCTATACTATACCGACGCTTACAGCCGAGTTTTCTATACCCGATTCCCCACCCGGATCGCCCCCCGCGGCTATTGCGAAACAGTTCAATTCTTTTCTCGCCCTGAAAAAGAAAAATGTCCATTTCAACCAGAAATTATCTCAAACCACCGCTCTGCGGAACCCGAACCTGCTTGAGAACCTGATGAAACACGTCGGTATAGACTCTACTGGACAGTATGCAAGTAATTGGAGCAAAGATATTTGGAATCCCGACCCGGAGTTTTTGGGACAAGGGATAGAGAAGAGGCGAGGGGAAACCGCGGTTCAAGCTCTGGCAAGGCTGCAGAAAGAGGGATTCGAGAAGAGGCAGGCCGAGAGGACATCGGTGGAATTCGTAGGGAGTTCGAGACAACAGGATCAGGCGCCAACCGCTAGCGGAAGTGGGAAGACCGCACAGGTGCCTATGAGTGCGGCGGAGAGGATAATGTCAGGACTTGATAGGGAAAGAAAGCCGTCACCAGCGGGATCTAAAAGGGATAGAGATGGCCAGACCGTAGGATCTAGCCGGAGAGACGAAGACAGAGACAGAGATAGAGATCGGGATAGGGATCGGAATAGGAATCGCGATGATGGAAGGAGAGACCGCTATAGGGACGAACCGGATAGGTATAAGCGCCCGAGATCACGGTCAAGGGAACGGTCAAGAGACAGACAGAGATACCGCGAGAGGGATTACTCAAGAAGGTAAAGCGTTAAGTGGATGCTGTACGATACGTAGGAGAATCTAATAGATATATATACATCGTGGCCGTTAGCCGCTTTACCCTCTTCAAGAAGGCCGAAATTCTATATACAGAGTAAAGGGGTAGAAACTGTCGTTATATTCAGCCAGCTCGTGTCCTCAGCTATAGCCGGCGCCTCGTTTACGGGATTCCTAGAGCCTTCTTCGCTGCTGCCGCGACTTGCGATTTCATAATCACGTCCCCCTTAGCCTCAACTTCCGCTAGCGTCGCCTTGACCAGCTCACCGACATTCAGCTTCTTTCCCTCTTCCTTTCCCTTCTCAACCAGACCAACCACGATCTTTTCTAGATCCTCGGGGCTCATAACATCCACCTCACCCGCGTAACCCTTGACGAGATCCAGCTGCGTCTGCTCCTTATCCACCAGATCCTGTCTGTCAACAGACTTGAATTCTTCAATTGAGGTTGCCAGTTTCTTTTCCATTGAGTTGAGTATTGCTAGGATGTCGAGGTCGGTTTTAACGGGTTTAGGAGGGTTGGCCATGCCCGCGTTGGAGATTTCGGCGAGGATAGACTGGTGTAGGCAATCAGTATCGCGGTGGAGATTTTGAGCTTCGGGGAGGATCATGCGGTACCTTGACAACGTTTAACCTGGATACCGAGTGTCATTGTGTCAGACAATTGGTCTCTTTCGTTTTTTCGGTAAAGTGGAAGGCATGTTATGAAGCAGCCAATGGATGGATTCATTATTACTTTTCCTTATCTTTCGCTTTCATGGCGGTCTTCAGGTCCGTTCTACATCTTTAGTCAGTCTCTGTTATCGCTAGATGATTTAAACCTGCTGTAGCGTATACCTAAGCTTGGTGAGCAATGGTGGCACAACTGGAGCCGCAGCATCCGAATACGCCCTAATCAATTGCCTGGAAAGGCACCTTGAGGCAAAGATTCTTCGAGTAGCCAACATTTTTAAAGGACTTCCGTTGACCTTTTCCGTAATATGTTATGTCTACCCGTCTTTGATGGGCGCGATGTTACCTCTCAAACGTTTCTAAATGTAAATCTCAGTTGCAACAATCGGGGAGCTTAACCATGCCGAAAATTCTTGTGTGGCATCCTTTAACCATGGAGCTAGTGGCGGTTGTTGTTTGCGAGGTTCGATGCCGCTAGCTCCCCACACACCACAGCACGCGAACTAGACCCTGAACTTAGCCTAGCAAGACTCTCCACGTGTGTAGATTCCAGTTCGCGACTTCTTCCTCTACAGCTTCGCCTACACGAGGTATACGTGAAACTATATATACATTTTACCAATACCAGCTTTTACAATGGACAAAAAGCTATAGCATAAACAATTCTACCCAACCATGACGCTTCCCAACCAACACTTAACCCCGCACGAGGTAGCCTTTATTTGTGAGAGCGAACTTATCACCATAGTTCCTCGACAAAGGCTCGATGCTTTAAACCTAATCTCGGTTAGTTATCCCTCTGTTTCTACATCCTTTGGTTGCTTGATGGTGCTTCTTTTTTTTTTTTTTGCTCCTATGAAATATACACCACTGGCAGACAAAGACTAACACCTTGCCTCACAGATCGATACACGGCCACTCGTGCCGCCACAGCGTGCTGATGTCCCTCTGTGGCTTGCCGTTTTTCTACGCAAACAGAGACGATGCAATATTGTTCCTCCAGATTGGCTCACTGTAGAAAATTTAGAACGGCTTGTGAGAGAAGAGCCGGAAAGCGCGGCATTCTCGGAGATGCCATGGCGTTGGATGGAAGTGGCGGAGATATTATTGGATACGTAGGTGATCCAGAGAGAGATTTTATTTCCCGCCTTCTACAAAAATTTTGTTTCACCAAGCCTACGGACAAGGTAGCATCGTAGCTAACTGTGTTGTCGCTGTAGATGCCCTGAAGATCTTATTTCACCGTCAGATATTTCACTCCATATTCGTTCTCTGCGGGAACTACGTCAAGCGAAGATACGAGCGGGTTTAGCCAAACAGATGAACAGCTCTTTTATCAAGATTAACAATCTTGGTCTCATGGAGGTCTGTGAAATTAGGCCGTGGGTGGGGAAGGTTGTGGACGGCCTTCGGAAAATCGAGGGAGAGTCTGGGAGCGCCGAAGCTAGAAGACGCAGAGAAGAGGAAGCAGATGACGACGAGGATATGTATGAGGATGACTTTTGAGAAAACTACTATTATCTGGAGTGCACGAGTGCCTCGCCGTCTAGCCTGTTGCTGTTTTCTCGCAGTGCATTGCACACGCCAGTGGAGTGATGGCAGGCCTCTAGACCTCTCATGGGATCATCCGTGAGATATAAGCTCAAACTAAACTACTCCCTAGGTATGTCTGCCGATGCCCGAGCCCAATATAATAATTTTGAGCAAAAAGGCCAAAAAAACCTTGTCAATATCGACGCTAATTCGTATCGACTAGGACCGGTCCAATTATGGTAGTTAGACCAGAGCCGCCGGCGCCGCCTACCATTGGTTTATGCGCCAACAGGAAATGCTAAGCGGGAAACGCCCATCAATGAAGAGAGTTATATTGGAGGATTTTCATATTCTACGACGGTCAACTATTTGAAAAAAACACACAATTACACTCACGTTGATTCAAAGAAGAAAATGTTCACAATATACCATCTCTAAAAATGCCTCTTAGCTTCCAGAGCCCATAATTCAGCATCGTGTGATTCACTCACCCCGTTCACCCATACGACCCGCATCAACCCGCTCGGGGACATTGTCTATCCATAGCTCCCGTACTTCTATAAGTACTTACTCGACCTACCAAAATGGCGGGACGCCCACCTCTAGGGTTCGCGCACCTGCCGATTCCACCTAGCCCGTTTAAAACTTCAACCCCTTCAACCCTAGAGAACCAACCAGCCGAAAGCCAGAAATCTAAACCACTGGCAACACTGGCTCAGAGAATTCTAGAGGAACTTGAGTATGTTTGACCATTATTATTCATCTCGTAAACCTGGACTGGACTAATCGTTGGAGGGATTAGTCCACCGTTTGTCGAGTATTTCGGGCCGCCACCAGGGTATATCTCGCAAGAAGAAGACTCTCCCAAAAAGTCCCAAATACTAAATGACACTGTCCCACCGGAATCCAAGCTAGCCATGGATAGTCTGACGAATTTGGCCAGAGGGGAAACCAGCGGAGGGCAGTCTTCCCAAGTTGCTAGTATGGGACCTATCCTTCTTAATTCTCCCACGAGATGCAAATGTCCTCCTTGCAACATGAGAAAATGCCCCAAGTGTCAGAAACCATATTATCATGTACCGAGCATTGAATGCAACGAAGAAGATGAAGATGAAGAGGAGCTAGAGGAAATTGATATCGATGCAACCGATGCAGTTGAGGACGATGAGATGGACGGCTCCGATTCGGAAATCCTCAAGCCAGCACTCGGAGATGACGACTACGAGATTGGGATGAAAGAAACCAACAGCTTCTCGCCAGAACAAAAATGTCGTTTCATTCGCCTATACAGAGCGAACAAGTTCAAACGCCGAATCCGCCAACTCCAAATCCTTATTCTTAATGGGACTGAGACCGAATGCTGCCAACTTGAAAATTATATTGCCAGTCTGTCCGACTATAAGGCGGAGAATGGGTTACCAGAACCTAACAAGTACCGAGTCTACCTCAACGGGAAAAGACTTTTCGGCGAGTTTCACTATCGTGAGGCGTATGAGCTCCTAAACAAAATTCGTCTTGGAGGCCATCATGGAGTTGTCTGGTATGAAATTGTAAGTCTCTTCCAAGTTCTGAGTCGATTGTATTCAAAGTATCCACAAGAATCAATTGACGCAGAGCGCTTCTCTGCTTTGTATGTATGGGTCCTGATGCTTATATACCTTCTCACTCAGGGCCCCGTAGGAAGTTTCGGTCAGATCATTTTGAGTCCTGCTGAACGCCTCGAGCTCTTGCTCCAGAGCCGCTCAAATGCGATGGCTGCCGCTAGAACTACAACAGCACCAACTGTTCCTCAAACTATAAATACGAAGAAGCAAGCAGCCGTTGGTAAGAAGCTTGATATGGAGAAGGGAAAAGTAAATGCTTAGCTCTTATTGAATGAGCAGGGTTGATATTAAAATACACATTGCAGTGTTCGTACTGATTTTTTTTTTTTGGTTCTTTATTCGCCCCTCCTTTTGGCAGTAGCGATGGCGATTGCCTTCTTCACCTTTCACTTCTATTGCAGGTCAAATTGGTAATTAGTCTAAATTATCCCTTCGTATTCCATTGAATTAGGCAGGCTTACCAATGGAATTCATCACTTGTGCATTTAGTCATATTATGCTTGCCTACTGAAATTTGTATGTAGGTGCTATAAATGTTTTGTATGCCCCAAGTTTCCCAAGTCTTAACCTGCAAATCATGTAAAGCCACAAGTAGTAGCTCCCTTGATATGCAATCAAATAAGAAATCTCTTTGTAAATTATAGTGTAAAACTAGGCAGCCTATGGTTATTACAATTTTCTACTTTGTTTCTACTTCTAATATCTGTATGTCGTATATTGTTGTGTGAAACTGGGGCAATGAAGCACCCTTTTGCTATGCCTGTTGCACTGCCCAATGCAAGCTATGCATGCCACACATATGGCGGTGTTGGAAATCTGCGACGCGACACCCAACCCACAAATTTCTTGACTCGCTTCCAACGTCTTTGAATTCCTCACCATCCCATCCGATCAACAATTGCAACGTGCTCGACGCCTAATAAACCAAATAGCATATTGAACACCATTCATCATTCGCCCGCACTGGCCGTAGTCGCGGGCAGCAAGCAATGTCCGCCTCCTCCGACCCCCTCCAGCTCCTTCGACTCTCCATCCAAACCTCAAATCCTCCGAAGCTCTCCGATGGCCCTGCACCCACATCCTCTGAACCCTCCATATCAACCGCCACGCACATCATCTTCACCCACCCGGCCGTCGTCTCCTTCACGCTAAACACACCCACCCGATTCGTCCCTAAGCGCGGCGGCGCGTTCGACATTCGATCCGTATTCTTCGCGTGGGAGCATCGCAACGATGGTATTCCCGCCTACGTCGCGGCGTGTCAAGCCGTCGGTGACGGGAAGCTGGTTAGGAATCTTGGTTTTCTGGAGAGGACGGATTTGATCACTTGGTTGGAAGGGGCGACGGATGATAGCGAGTTTATAGCGCCGTTGGATGGGGCGACGGCGGCACCGGAGAAGGAGACGGAGAAGGCTGCTCAGGTTGCTGCTGCCGCCGCTGCTGCTGCTGC
>LDUD01000008.1:441216-477060 GCA_012184295.1 Dactylella cylindrospora
ACGGCGGCGGCGGCGGCTGTTCCTGTGGATGGGATTGGAGCGGTTGCGAAGGCGAAGTTTACGAAGAATTTGAGGTTGGCGGAGATTTATTCTAGGGAGAGGGTTATCACTGATAGGAACTCGGTGCTGAGAGGAATCAAGCCGACGGTAAACTTTGCTCCTGGACTCAATTGACAAGGGAGAATAATGCTGACGATGGCACCATTGGCGGCGATAGGACTTTTCACACGTTAGAAAGTACAGCGAATCGTATCTAAAGAACCTACGCGCAGCCCAGCAGGCACCCAAGACCGGCGAAGCAGCTCTACCACCTCGTCCCGGTGCGAAACCACAGAATGGAAAACCGCAAACCGGTGGAAAACCACGCCCTCAACTACCCATCATCCTACTATCGCCGTCTACATCCGCACTATTACGAATGTCAAACATCAAGGCATTCCTGGAGGACGGGAACTTTACACCTCCATCAACGTCGACAGCAGGCGGAGAAGGAATGCTCTTTATCAACAGAATGCTGCCGTCTATTAATCCTAACCACCCTACGAGATTCCTCATCGTGGATTCGCCTGACCGGTTCAAACCTGATTATTGGGGCCGTGTCGTGGCGGTGTTCACCACGGGACAGCTGTGGCAGTTTAAGAGCTACAAGTGGAGTACACCGCAGGATTTATTTTCCCACGTGAAGGGTTTCTACGTTGGTTGGGGTGGTGAAGCGCCGCCGACCACAGTTGCCAGCTGGGGAAATGTTCAGTTGGTGAATATTGAGAAGAATAAGAGGTTTAAGGATAGGGAGGTTATGGAGGGGTTCTGGGATGGGCTGGAAGGGTGGATGGTTAAGAAGGGATGGGGAACCGGAAGACAGATGAGTGGCTAGAGGCGCGCTCGTTGATCGGTCTGGATGTTTTCCCTTCTCTGGGCTTAACATGAAGCATGCACGACCATGTCTTCTTATGACGGGTTCAATGATGGTGATTTCTGCTACAATTTTTGATAGCGGTGAAGATGGCTGCAGGAGTTCTTCACCCATGTATATCATATCTTTATCACTTGGAATGCTTAGCGATGGCGTTAGAATCGTGGGTATAGAAATCTAGCTTTGTTAATACCTAATAACAAAAATTTTGAACGTAGCTCTACAATTTCCCAAAGCGCCATTCAAGCCCTCATCTCATCAGCGTGACAATCTAGTGCTGAAGCTATGTTGAGCGTGCCGGCATGCCGCACCACCGCTTGTGACCAAGAGAAACTCAATTGATAGACGGTATGCGGCATGCCAGGCCACTCAGCTCAACCTAAGATTGATATCAGCTCATATGATTTCCCCACACATATGCGCATGCAACCACAATCCTAAGAAGAAGAAAAAAAAAAAGAATCTATCACATTTCCACCGAAAGTAAATCCTTTGCTTTAATCCCCGCCAGCTATTGCCTAATCAATTAACGTTATATACTATACCCCAATTCCTTTTTAACCCGTTTACCAGCGCTTACAAAAAGAGTTCAACTAGAATAATCCTATCGGGTCGAACATCGGACTTTTACGATGGGGTGGTGTCCAACAGGTTTTGCCAACGCATCCTGTTCCGCACGGGATCGAAACCGGGAGATGAACCGACCAACCAGGTTAATCCACGACTATTGCCAAAAAAATGCACGGTCGGGAGGTTTAATGGATTCTTAGAATGTCTCTAGAGTAAGAATATGGGTGAGATGTAACTAGGATTTTAGGCTTAGTGGGCTGGAAGGGAAAGAAATTTACTAGGGTTTTCGTGGTAGACGCTTACACCTTTTTTAACTTAGCCACAGACTGGGAAAACGGGCGGGAAGTTTAAAAGGGTAAGGAAAGCTGGGATCACTTAGTTTTACTGCGGGGTTCTGGCAAGTAAAAAGGCCTACCGATACCGGTTTTTCGACTACTTTCCATTCCTTTCAAGCAATATTATGCAAAGTATTCTATGTGCCAAGTATGCAAAGCTGGTGGGAGAAGCAGATGCATCGCCTTTGCAGAGGCTAAGCTAAGCCGGACAAATCTGTGATATGGTACGGTATGACCTGATATACCCATGGAGGAGTGGGTATTTTGGGCTTATCAGGCTGCAGTTACAGTTTGATTATTATTGATAAAAAAGACCGACTGGGAAAAAAATCGCCTATGCTTTGTGCATAATGTGCTAAAAGTACCCGTGTGGATGTATGTATGCAGAAGCGGCAGAAGTACTGTTACCTTTTGTTGCATGTTGGTACGGCGAGATGGCGTTTTGCTGTAGTTGGGTGGTTGGATGCAAGATGGGTATGCAATGAGGTTCAGGGTAACTAACATGTAAATGTGGAGTTCGAGGCCTAGGCTTTTGACAACGAACATTAGAGTAGTGGATGTGCACATGTGTGGCTATAGTGGCTGCGGCGCTATCGTAAAGATCTTGCGGAAGCTAATATCCTTTGTTCCTATAGCCCTACAGCCTTAATCAACCGAAAAATTCAAACAGCGAAATCAAGATGAACACGTTACGGAGTGTTGTTGACATGTTGGAATTACATTCGATAAGTAGTAGGTTTTAAACGTTTTCAAACGGCTGTTACCGCACACTATAGCGATCTGCCTAGGAGGCTTGGTTGGAATTCTGACGATAGTCTTGACTCGATAGACGCCGGTCCTCTATAGATTTCGGTTGGTTGATTTAACCTTATATCCAACATTTTAACGGCGTGTACTCGGGAGGGTGATGAGTACAAAGTTGGATTCCCGCAGCTAGGAGGAAACATGTAATCCTCTCCGGTAAGTTATAGTGGCGCTATAGCGGGCCGGGCTTGAGCCTTGTAGCCGCGTGTCTCGCCTTCATGCTGTTGTCTTTTTTAACCGTTAGCTATTGAGTGAGATAGCAACGATACCACGAACGAGCGCTTTAGCGTACTAGAAATTCGAAATATCATGTCACCAGGGAAGGTTATGCAGCCACAGGATCATGGTATTTAAAGTAGAGACACGTATAATTCCAATCGGCATTTGAAGAAAGACGATTAAGCCAGTAAATTCTGATATCGAACGAGGTTCCTAGAAGGAGCGATAGTCGTTCCCTTGATCAATCTACCAAAATCTAGCATAATCATGCAAGTATTCATTGCCTCCTTTTTTGGTAAGTTACTGATACCAAAACCGTTACCTGAGTATCGAACTATCGTTGGCACAGTAGTTTCTATTTTGAGGTATATGCAGGTACATCCAACCGCGGAGAGTTAGATACTGCTGTAGCCAAATAAGCATATCTCAGGCGTATTTTCGCCTTACTATCACTGAGTCCTCTCAATGTTCAAAATTGTATACTTGCTGACAATCCTTTGACGAGCCGTGCCGCTTATATCACGACTGAGGATTTTAGACACTTTACCTTAGACATGAGAGGCGGAGACGGCATGATATGTAAGGGATTGGGCCAAGTGGTCTCTCCCAATTGGATATTTGGATACTGATGATGGAGTAATGAAGTCAATTGCCACAGGGGTAAATGAGAGGACTTTTTCTGTGATATTCATTTATCTGATGAAGCGTTAGTTGTAGAGAGAGAATGCGGCTGGAGAAACGAGAGGGATGTTGGAAACCCTAGAATGTGTTGTACCACGTCGCATTGCGCTATCTGCACGTGTTAGATGTTGGAGACGGGAAGCTTCAAAGTGAGGGCGAAAGGCACGAAGAGATTGTCCCTCCAAGGAAACCATTTTTAGAGCCATGCTTGTGGCTTTTTTTTTTCTGTTCTTCTTGACGCAAGAAAGACGGAATACTAGCGACAGTTGGTGGTGAGCTCGCAAGGGCGACATGCGGAGTGGAGTGGAGCGGGTGTGTCTGTGTGCCGTGTCTCTCGCCAGAGCAGAGAGAACCCTTTCGTCCCGTTCGTGCAGGTGTACAGGTACAAAGAATGGCCAAACCCGGGGGCAAAGCCAGCTTTGTACCTGACTTGTTAACGAGAAAAATTAAATCGAATGCTGCCTCCCTCACCTTTTTTTCACTTTTTGGTTCAATCATGTGAGTTAGTCGGGTATGTGGGTTTCGTCTACGCTGCGCTAGTGCTTTGGGTGCAGACAGCCCTTGTATTATTTGCTGCGGTGTAGATTTGACAGACCAGGACACCCTTCACGATTTTTGGCCCACACCGAAGGGAAAAGAAATCCGCTGCGTTTGCATTGCATTGCAGAGAAGCAGAGGAAAAGAAAGAAAAAGATGGGGTGAGGCGAAGAGGTGCGAAATGGTGGGTTCCTCCCCTCTCTCTGTTTTACTCCGCTTTCTCTCATGTTTGATTGATTTGATTGCCTCTCAGGAATTGAGAATTTTTCGATTTCTCAGTTTTCAAGGTCATTTCCGGAAGGGTTATTGAGACTTGAAATTTTGAATATATTGGAAAGAAATATGTCGGCGTTTGCAGAGGGAGATGAGATGAGATTCAAGGCGACACTTTCCAATCTCGCTAGTCCATGCTCACTTGAGGACTTCTCTCCTCAAACCTATCCGCCCATGCACCGTTCGCTGAGCAACTTGCTGAGCTTGCTATCTTGTTCGCATGGGGGTAACAATGAGTGGTGCATGGTGTGCGAATGACAGTGAAGGATGTAACCTGTTACAAACGAGTCGACATCTGACAGTCGACATTTGATCATCATATCTCTTTTTATTTCGTGAGATGGATGCATTAGAAAAAGGAATACTACGCTGTCCCACCGCGAACAGATGATGAGATGGCGATGGAATATTGGGGGGCTTGCAGGCCCTCTTTGAAGGGATTATTTTCTGGGCCAACTGGGAACAGTCAGTTTAACCACCCCGACCGAGCAATCGGATGGGGCACCCAGGGAATAAAAAAAAAAAAAAAAAATAGGCTATGAAGCAGATATATGCTAGATGTAGAGCTACACCGCATAGAAGCTATAATATGCAAGGCGAGGTGTCCTTCCGTCCCATTCCCTGTCCAACTCCATCCACATCCCTACTCCTCGCTATCGAGAAAGAAAAAATTTTTTTTGCGCAACCTGACAGCATTGGAATCGAAAAACTCGGACGCCTATATTTCGGACTCGTTTTCCTCTTGGGAGTCTTTTTCTTTCTTTCTGCGGTATTCCATGCAAGCTTCTTGCACTTGTTTCTCTTTTTTTGTTCCCCGGCTGTCTGCTTGCAGGTCTTCTCATCATAGCTAACAAAGTTTTATTACTTTTTGTTGTTTGTTATTTGTTTTTTTCCTGCTTCAAGCGGCAGCTCTTGCAGCAGCGTCGACCTTTTTTTTTTTTTTTTTTGCTTCTGCTTGCTTTCCCTTCCACACACCTTTCGATTACCTGACAGCTTATTATTGAAAAGGGTCAAATTCCCTCTACCAAATTGTTTCCGCCTCTCTGAAATTCCCAAATCCCTCTTCTCCTCCTCATCTCATCGCATATATTGCATATCAATTGACAATTAGATTCGTTCAATTTTTTTTTGCGTCTTCGTCTCCATACTCTTCGCCCTTCTCCACTTGCAGCACTGTCGACAGGGTCAAACCTGACCAGCTTTCTGGCGCCCAGCAAACACCTGCAGAGAAGCACAAACAACACTTTCTTTCTTTCTTTCTTTCTTTCTTTCTTTCTTTCTCTCT
The DNA here is from genome assembly GCA_012184295.1 of Dactylella cylindrospora. Classification (NCBI taxonomy): domain Eukaryota; kingdom Fungi; phylum Ascomycota; class Orbiliomycetes; order Orbiliales; family Orbiliaceae; genus Dactylella; species Dactylella cylindrospora. The sequence continues at coordinate 446,834 of LDUD01000008.1, forward strand.
TCTTGCTATTTATTAGAGCTGCTTGCTGAGCCATAGCAAACCGACCAAAAGCAGGAGCTTCCCTCCCTTTCTTACAGTAACCCCCAAAAGTACAACCAATCAGAAATTAGCGCCGACTTGCCGTTTTCTTTTTTTGTTCATGCTGGTTTAGCTTGATCCTGTTCTGCTACAACTGGTGTGGCAAGCTAAGAGAAAAAGAAGGAAAACGCTCCTGCCGTCCAAGTTTAGCACCGCAAAGATCCCGGATAATCAAAAGAAGGAAAGGGAAATTTACCAGGCACCAAGCTAGCTTGATTGGCAGTTACAATAGCAGAAAAGAAAGAAAACTAGTTGGCAGAGTAGCTGGACAAGAGTCGGTCAGCTAACCGAGCCTCATGACATTACCTCTGGCCGACGCTCTGTTGTTCTCCTTATCCTCCTCCTCCTCTTCTTCTCATCCTTCATCCTCCTTCTCCCCCTTCGTCATCTCCTCCCTGCATCGTACTGCTTCTTCCGTCTTGCAGGAAGAATCAGTCCCGCAAGCAACAACACACTTTGTTTCCCCACCGTTTAATGCGATTGAACTGTCTCTGCATGGCATTCCCATCAAAATCCACAGGTAGCCTCCCAGGCACGGCAAAAGAGGGGCCCAGCACCAGCAAGTCTAGCTTCTTCAACCGTATCAAAAAGGGCCTCCACAAGGACAAAACAAGTAACAATAGCAATAACAACAATCGAGAAAATATCCCTCCAGAAAATAATGGAAATTATTCAAATTCAAGTAGAAACAATAATATCAATTCGTTAGAACCTCCAAGTCCAAAACCGCCAAATGCCAGAAGAGTTACTGGAGATGCACCTTTGTCGCCTACAACGGCGTCAGTTCCTCCTGGTGCTCTGTCGCCGCCAAAACCGCAGCCCCCTCCAACTGAGGACATCAAGCCAGTCGGCAGGGTAGACAGTGAAAAGCGGTCAAACCTAAAAGAAATTAGACCAACGCGACAAGAACAACGTGCATTATCCACCGACCCCAAAAGACTGCAGCGTCTATCCGGCCAGAATTTTGAATACCGACATACTTCTACGTCTCTAGCGAGTCCGCGAAATAGTGCGCTAGATGTTGGGCCGAGAGGAACTAGTGCCTCACTGCGAAGTCCCAGAGCAACTGCCACCTCGATACATGACCCGCGAGCGTCTTTTGGACATGGAAGACGAGATTCTAGGGCATCTAAGCCGATAGATGCATATTCGTTAAGCAGTCCTGGTCTCGAGCCTCCGCTCTCACCTGCCACCGATATATATTCTCCCAACGATAAGGACTGGCTTTACGAGGAAGATGAACACTATCAAGAAATGATCGAAGAAGAGCTCGAATGGCGATGGATCTTAAATTTATCGATGCACTTTCGAGAACGAGCGGATAGAGAAAAATTCTTCGTCACTTACTCCGAGGCGCCAAAGATTCGACATCGAGTTACTGTTTCCTGCGACTATAGAAATGCAGAACCTGGGAGCCTAGAAGACCAGTTGAGGAGTATCCAGTCTCAGAGAGACAAATCGGCTAGAATTTACGAAGAAGTTAGGGACTCGCTGTTGGATATTCAGTTTTACCCGACGATCACAAATTTGAAGCTGGAGACCAAGGATGGGAGATTACATGTGCACGTTAACGAGGACGTAAACGAGATTATCCACTATCCACATATCAACTACGTACGGCATTTACATTGCGATATGTATCAAGAATCGGAACTGGATTTTGAGTGCCATTTATCTGGGTTCGTTTACAAAGTTAGAGCGGGGGATAGGGTGTTTATCAAAAAGGAGATTCCAGGGCCAGATACTATCGATGAGTTCCTCTACGAAATCAATGCATTGCATGCGCTACGGGATTCGAAATGTGTAATAAGATTTGGTGGGTTGGTGGTAGATGAGAGGAGGAAACATGTCAAGGGCCTCCTGATCGATTACGCACCGAACGGATCTCTGGTGGACCTTGTATTTAACGAACGGGGCAGATTACCCTGGAAAAAGAGAGAACATTGGGCAAAGCAAATTGTGACCGGGCTGTCAGAAATTCATGAGGAAGGATTTGTACAGGGCGACTTTACAATGTCAAATATGGTTCTTGATGAGTACAACAACATCAAGATTATCGATATCAATCGGAGAGGTTGCCCGATCGGTTGGGAACCTCCGGAGATAAAAGGTCTCATAGACAGCCAGCAGAGGATTGGGATGTTCATTGGTGTCAAGAGTGATGTTTATCAGCTGGGCATGGTGTTGTGGGGACTGGTGTACCAAGTCGACGACCCGGAGGATGCGGCGAAACCGTTGAATATGGATGATGCTCCGGAAGAGATTCCGGAATATTTCAAGAGGATAGTAATGGCCTGCCTGAGCAACTCGCCGAGAGATCGGCCTTCGGCCAGGGAGCTATTATACCGGTTTCCGGAGTTGGAGAGGGAAAGTTCACCTTCACCTATCGATGTGGTGGTAGGCGATGGCCAAATAGTTCACGTCTCTTCAGCGTCGAGCAGAGGCTCTCCAACCTCGTTACGGATAAATCCTAAGAACGGGGTCAGACAACCAATGATATCGGATTTCAGCCCATCAAAGATGAATTTTGTCGAAAGCCCTACAGTGATGACCCCTGCTGTCGCAAAAGCCTTTGATACATTGAACGGCAAACTCAACGGTATCGGGCTACAGTTCTCGCAGGAAGAACGAAGGAATCACCCGGAAGGCTTCGATCCAAGACCTCTAAGCAGTCCTAGAGCAGTTATTCCAGAAAGCCCAGCAACGGATATAGTCAGCAGTCCACCGATCAAAGAAGACGGCGATTTCCAATGGGAAGGTTACAAAGTCGAGCGAATATCTGACCCTCATTCTGGCGAGGAAATGTCCAGGACGTATAGGATTGAGAGCCTAGAGGATGCGCGGAGGGAGATTGCGAATAGCATTTCTTCACATCGGGGGTCAAAGAGGATTTCGAAGGGGTCAGTTTCGAGTGCGGATATACAGTTGCCTGATACCGCCTCGATAACGGAGAAGAAGCCTCAATTTGGGAGGTTTGATTCGTCGCTGACGAGTGATTACGAGACGCCTTCTGACGAGTTTCCGCCTGGGTTGAGGAGGTGAGGGTGCGTGTATGGATACCAATTTGGGAAGACTGACTATTTGCATTCATTTTTGGTTCTTACATGCATTTTTGGGCATATATCAGATATATCACGACAGCTTCTACAATTTTGTCTCCTTAGCAGGTTTTCTATGTTTCAGTAGCTAGCCCATCATTTTTTTGTATTACAGTGTTTTTAATGGGTGGAGTTTTCCTTTGTCGGTATTAACGAGAGCATGTACGATTCATTTCAGAGAGATTTTTATCTGGATCGGGGCGGTATAGCGTTGGATTTCTGTTTGCTTTTATAGAAGGGAACATTTGGATCGGATCTCATTTGTCACGATATATTGGAGTCGATTTTATTCGATGTATTAACGATAAAATATTTCATAGCCGAAATCAGATCGGACATACTCAACAGGCACCCTTCTCAATTCTGTTCCCCACAGGGTTTTTAGAAGCACGTACCAGGCAGCGATAAATTTGCAACTTGCTTCGCTTTAGGAGTCTAAGGTTGCGAGCTATAGCTAACGTCATAACACATGATCTTCCGGTCCTGGGATGGGCGGCGGTGATGCGAGTCAGCAGCCAAGATTTCCGGTGCCTGAATTTAGACTGTTTGCGGGCCTTTCCCATCCATCCCATGTGGAAGTGTTGGTTCGAGGTAACCCAGAGCTGTTTCATGGAAGCTTCTACAGTACTGGATGGCTAGCTGCTAGCCACTAGGAGGCCTCCAAAGCTCTGCACCTGATGTTGCTAGCATGTATACTCAGTGGGATATGAACATGCTTGGCTCCTTCCAGCCTTCTCATGCCGGAAACACAAATCTGTGGCGAATATGGATTTCGTTCGGTAATTTGATCTCTCTAGCGCTGGTTTTGAAAATTTAGGAAGGACAAGGCCGCGTCGCAAGCTCGTGCTTTCTAAGCAATTCTTCCTTTGATTTCTAGCTAGTCTGGCCTCAGTCATTATTCTGTCTATTTCTCGGGCCCGTTGCTGAAGGACTCGCAATATTATTATTCCTACTATTTATTACAGGAGCGGTTTGGTGCATATTGTAGTATACCATAGTGCGGTCGTCCGAGTCACCTGGATCCTTCCCTTTTTGTCCTCTTTACTGCTCTTACGCCTTGAATAGTCATTTTCAAATAATCTGAACTTGACTTCTTTCCTATATTATATTTCGAGGATCACGGCTGCCATACCTCGAGCATACTCTTCATCAGCAATATTGGCCCTTTGCCTGGTATAGTAACATAGCTCAGTAGACTATCGACCGACCAACCTTTGGAGCTGAAGAGCCCACCTTCAAACCAAGCTACACACACCCACCTGGCCCGCTCGTTGGCCGTCGCCGCTGCCGCGTTGTGCAGAATTTCAGCTCCCAAAAAAAGTTATTTCCACATCCAACGAAACCTCCTCTTGCTTCCATTCTCCACGCAAACCCCTCCGACTCCGACTTCCACCGACCTCGTTCACTTCTTCCATCCACTCGTACTCTTCTTGAAATTATCAGCATTTCAAGAAGGATATAGTAACCACCCCCTCTCTCACCCTTTCCATATCAATTACACAATCTACGATAAATACGTCACTTCACAACCACCCACGTAACCCCACTTGCACCTGTTTTTTTCCTTGAACCCTTCGGCAACACATACCCACAACCACCTATATCAGCCATGGACAGCGTCCGAGAGGAGCTGCTGGCCAATTTCACGGCCATCACCGACTCCAGCGTCAACAAGGCCGAGCAGTACCTATCTATCACTGACTGGAATCTCGAACACGCTATCCAACTCTACCTCGACTCCGACGGTGCGGACCTCAACCCCGCCGCCACAAGCTCTAATGCCCCACCTACCACCAGCGCCCCCCCTCAAACGCAAACTACCTCTACCACCACCTCGGCACACAGACCAAACCAAGGCAGGACACATAGCGATGCTATTACCATCGACGATGAAGATGAAGAACTCGAGGAAGCGATGAGAAGGGCAGCCGGCGTCACTAGCGGCGGCAATGGCAGACCTGTCAATGTCTACGAGGACTATGAGGACGACGAGGCTATGGCCAAAAGGCTGCAAGAGGAGATGTACCGCGAAGCCAGTAGGGATACGGATCGTGGCGGCTCTTCCTTTGATGGTGTTAGAGCTCCCATGGCGAGGACCGTGGAGACATTGGTTTCTCCCGAAGACGAATATTTCAGACGAATGATGGAGAGAAATCGACCCACTCCGAGGGGTGGACAGAGTAAGAATTTTCCACCAGGATGCTTGCCTTTTGGTTATTGTATAGTCTAGGGATACTATCTTCATGACAGACATACGCTACTGCTCAATACAGAAAATATAACTAACAATTGGCATCATACAGGCCGAGGACCAGCCGGAATCTTTAATCAGCGCGCACCCGAGGATCCAATGGCATTTGGCGACAGTGATGAGACACAGTCTTCTAGGAGACGAAGGCAGTTGGCACAAGCTACGAACGGAGCCTCCGAGGTATCTAGTAGGGCCTCGAGACTCGCAGAGATGTACACCCCTCCTTTCGACCTTATTACTAGATCCGACTTTTCTAGCGCGCGTGATATTGGAAAAGAGCGGTCCAAATGGATCATGGTCAACATTCAAGACTCTAGCGTATTTGATTCTCAGATTCTAAATAGGGATATCTGGAAGGATCCGGCGATCAAGTCGACGGTCAAGGAGAATTTTATCTTCTTGCAGTTTGCTAGAGATTCGCCCGAAGGCGAAGATTATCTTCGGTTGTATCTCAATGGAGGGTTCGGAATTGATCTTCCGCATATTGGTATTATCGACCCAAGAACCGGTGAACTGTTGAAGTCGTGGACGAGGGTGCCGGACAAGAATGAGTTTTTGATCCAGTTAATGGAATTTCTGGAAAGGTACTCGTTGGATCCTACCGTCAAGATGCCAGTTCAGAAGAAACCGAAACCGCAAAAGGTGGACTTTGACAGAATGACGGAGGAAGAGCAGATGCAATACGTTTTGCAGCAGAGCATGGGCGGCACTGCAGCGGATTCGGACGACGCCAGCGATCCAGACTTGCTAACGAAGAGCGAGATTAAGGACAAGAAGATGGAGGATGCACCGCCTAAAAAGATGGAGGAGGAAGATTTGATCAATCTGGACGAGGAACCGGCTGCACCGTCTACCTCTACGGCACCCCCAGAACCGATCTCGGTATTCGCGTCGATATCAAGTAACAATCATCACTCCGAGCCTGCTGCTAATGCCGCCGGGGTTACGAGGGTTCAATTCAGGCTGCCGGATGGCTCGAGGGTTGTTAGACGATTCTCGCTATCCGACCCTGTTCTGCGAATTTTCGAGTATGTCAAGGCAGATCTTCTACAAGAACTGGCGAAGAAGTCGGGGGATGAAGGTGTTATCGAGAAGGAGTTTGATTTGAAGAGTTTAGGCCAAAACCTTATCGATGTTCTCGATTCGACGATCGACGAGGCGAAACTGAAGATGGCGACCATTATGGTGGATATTGAGAATTAAGATGAATATCTGCCCTTGAGATTTTTCTCCCCGTTTTCATGTGATTCGACAGCGCATTATCGAACCTTTCCTCCTTTTTTCATGCCTTTTCATGTTTGCTTGAGGGTTTATGGCTGGGTGGTAGCGGGACATTATTTTCCTGTTTTGTTACTCCTGTGGTTTTATTCCTTTTTTTTTTTTCTTTAAAGGAAAGGCGTTTTATTATTTACTTTCCTCGAGCCCTGCTTGTTGCTGTGCTAATCCGCTGTAACCCGGAACGCTTCTTCTTCTCCTCTTGGAGTATGCTATGGACAGAGCATCCGAGCGATTCATGTATTTAACCTCCTCACACACCTTCACATACACGTACTCCTCGTGACCGTTGAATATTGTCGCTTTTTATTGGCATCTCTGATCAGTATGGAGACGATAGACTCAGCTCTTCGGTTTTAATTTTCTAATTTTAGAGATCACGAATGCTACGAGGCCCCTCCGTTGGAAAGGATTAAATTTTCTTGCTGAATTCCTTCTTGTGTCCCGTAAGAAGTTTGTATTTCTATTACACTGGGTGCCTTATCTTTGTGTCTCTCTAGCGGGAGATGGACCAGCCCACCCTCGAGCTTGCAGACTTGGCCGATGTTTTTTCCTGCCTGTCGGTGTGCATGAAACAGAAAAAAATAATTACAAATACCCTTTTTGAAAGGATGGTTACATGACATGGTCTAGCTAGGTTTCCCCACTCTACGGCGAACTTTTTTGTTCGAATCCATATCATAACCATCCGATACTCGCAATTATAATTAAAATGGTGGGTGGTGTGCGTGTGAGCAGTTCTGCAGACCAGAGACGGCAAGCTGACGAAGAGAAAGAGTTAAGGTCCGAACGGCGAGACATTTTTCTTTCGCATCTTCTCGACTTGGTTAGATTGATTAGGTATGCTTTTGGGGGGGGCGTTCATGTTTGATGCGATCCACCCACACTGGGCGAGGAAAAGTCACCGAGCGAACCAATACGAACGGGAGAAACTCTCTCAGAAGGGTTTTGGAGTGGTGTGGTTGGATTGATAATTTGGGTGTTCATGGCTTTCGGGCTTCTGGCATTGCACGAAAGGATTATAAACCCTTGCAAGGACAGAAAAAAAGGAAAACTTGCTTGAAAAAAGGTGAAGTGAGAGCTCGTCTTCCAGCTTCCTGGGTTGCTGTTTTGGCATTTTGATTTTGGGGAATGATGCGATCGATACAGCGTCGCGTCCGGTAATATCCGGATGGGACTTCTCTTCTGTTTCTTTTTCTCTTTCGCTCCATCCTATTCTGTCTACCAACAGCAATATTAGAGGGGGGGATAAGCTTTGGCCCAGGAACTGGATTCCTCGTTTGGTATCTCTCTCTGTTTGGTTCTGCGGGGACCCACTTGCCAATGTTCCGGACTGCGATCTCATGCAACCCGCTTAGTTCCCAGTTCATATCTCTTGGACTCTTGCACCATGTTTCCTCCAAGACACTTTTTGGACGAGCGGCAAGAATTTGCCGGTCAATGGTTGAAGGAAGAAATGGAGATTCTCAGACCATATCTGATTCGTTTCGAAGAATCAATGAAAATTTTGGGGGGTCTTCAAGATCTTACCTATGTTATCCTTTGTGAGGTAGTAGACAGTAGATACTCGTGCGTGGAGACAAAATTTACGAAATACGAAACTAAGAGAAACAGGACCGACTAAAGATAACGTTACGGCTTAGCAATCGCTTCCCCCCAAAAATTTATTAACTTTCCCAGGATTCAATAATTTCCAGCTGTAAAGCGAAAGAGAGAGCGAAAAAAAATGGACTGCAGCAAGTTAGTGCGACCACGGCCAGTTAGCCTTTGCATAATTGGAATCGGCTGATATTCATCCCGTTCCTTGACATGATCTTACTCCCTCTTTCTCTTTCGGTTCCCAGGACCCACCCACACCATGCGCCAACAAAACTTACTTTCTACATGTATTACGCAGACCCCGAGTTCCGGACTGCGAGATTTTAAAGCCCAGGGAAAAGGAATAGTCAAGAAATGGACAAGACGGGAGGGCTGGCTTGTCGAAGCAAGGGGAAGAGTTTTGGCGGTTGGGGTGTATTGCTTGTATTTGCTTGGATTGGTCGGGGGCTGAGATTTGGGTGAACAGTATTGCAGGGTATTTTAATTTTTTTTTGCTTGCTACTGTGGGTTTTTGGGAATTGTATTTAAAGGCGGCAGTGAGGCTCGTGCGATCTATTCCATCTTTCCTCCGCTCTTCCTCTTGGAATTCTTGCGTATCAATTAAGTATCTTGTATATATTGTAGATGAGTAGCATTCTAGTCCGACGACTTTCGAATCGTAAAGGTTGAAAGAGAGGACCACTCAACGCAAAATATACAACAATAGCTTTGCCTTCAAAAATATCAGCGTCTACACCTACAATCTACTAAACCATGGATTCGGAACTGTCAGAAGTTCCCTTTGACCCTACAAGTGTGGACCTAACCACAGCAGATCCAGCTCAAATAATTTGTTTCCTAAATGGAGAGGGAAACGAATATGATGGTCGACTTGGTGAGCAAACCCTCCCTTACCTACCCTAAAATATCCCATTAACTCATATCGAACATTTTCAAAGGCACCCGCATCGCCGCTCTCTTCACCATCCTTGTCGTCTCAACTCTCTGCACCCTCTTCCCCGTCATAGCCCGTCGCGTCCCTCGTCTCAGAATCCCAGTCTACATCTACCTCTTCGCCCGCTACTTTGGCGCAGGAGTCATCGTTGCAACCGCCTTCATCCACCTCCTCCAACCCGCTTATGAAGCCATCGGCCCAGCTTCGTGCGTTGGTATGACGGGTGGATGGGCCGAGTATACCTGGCCGCCAGGTATTGCGCTTTTCAGCATTATGGTTATTTTCCTGGTGGATGTTGCGGCGGAGAGGTGGGCTGAGGTTAAGTATGGACTGGGGGAGCAGCAGCATGCGGAAGGAGTAAAGGGGAAGGAGGCTGGAGGGGAATTGCAAGGGGAAGATTTTGGAAAGGCGACGGGGAGTGGGGTTACTAGCATGGCTGGATTTTGTAAGTTTCTCTTTCTCTTCGTGGAGTTTATGGGAGAGTTGATAGTTCGACTTGCTAAACTCTTTAATTTAGCACGGCAACCTGCGGAGGAGGAAACCAAGTACGCCGCTGAAGGGTACTACTCTGATGATGATACCTTGTCAACTCGACAGGAGTTCCACTCGCAGTTTGCTGGATTTTTGGTTTTGGAATTCGGTGTCATCTTCCACTCTATTATCATTGGGTTGAACTTGGGAGTTGCCGGCGAGGAGCTTAATACCTTGTTTATCGGTAAGAACTCCGTATTCCACCCAGCTACTTTACAGTTTCTTAGGAAAACTTGCTAATCGACACTGGAAACCGCCAGTTCTCGTCTTCCACCAAGGCTTCGAAGGTCTCGGAATCGGCGCCCGCATGTCCGCTCTTCCATTCAAAAAAGGCAGCTACCTCCCCTGGATTCTCTGCCTTGCGTACGGCCTTTCCACGCCCATCGCCATCGCCATTGGTATCGGCCTTCGAACTACTTACAATCCAGGTTCCTTCACCGCCAATGTTGTATCCGGTGTTCTGGATTCTCTATCGGCCGGTATTTTGACGTATACCGGTTTGGTGGAATTGCTTGCAAGAGATTTCCTCTTTGACCCGAAGAGGACTAGGGATAATAAGAAGTTGACGTTTATGCTGGCTTGTACCGTGTTGGGCGCTGGGTTGATGGCATTGTTGGGGAAGTGGGCATGAGCTTTCTTAATCCTTTTAAGCTTATATTTAAAGAATCTTTATGTTGGTTTGTTGAATATCAGCGATTGTACTTAGTTACTGTAAATCCGTGGTTAGTCGTTGAATAATCGCAAAGGTCGCGAATGATAATAATAGGTTGCTCTTGTATTTTGTTAAAGCTAGCCGCTGAGAATACATAGTTTGTCGATTAGCTATATACCGAGAAACTTAATTATTTGAGAAAAATCCTTGTCTATATCCTTCCATCTATTATATATCTAATCGTCTAGATACAAATATGTCTAATCCAAGATCGAATGCCAAAGTAGAGATAAAATTTCCCAAATCCCCATCTGCCCTTACTCGAAATACATGCCATCACTGCCGTGCGACAATCCCGTTCTCGAGAATCTCAATTAAATCTGACAGCCTACGGATAGATATTCCGGTGCGTTAGTGGCACAAGCTGTATAGACAACTATTGCTTCCTGAATCACGGTTAGTAGACTTACTTTGTAACCGAATAATCCGTATACTCATGACTATCTAGTGCTTCATTCTCTTTATTTGACAGGAGTACTGTCACAGCACCGGCTCTGCGGCCAGCAGCCATGTCGTCTAAACTGTCGCCGACCATCTGATAATAAAACAGTGTCAGTACTTCTAGAAACGCAAACTGAGCGAAAAGTCGGTGGTGTTTGTGTGACTTACAATCAAGCTTGCCCCTTGATCTTCGAGTCCCAACTTCTCTGCAATGTGCAGGATACCCGCAGGGCTAGGTTTCGGCGGCTTGAAGTCCCTCGTGATGATTGGATAGAATAGATGCCCGGTGATAAAGTTCGTAATAAGGTGGTTCACCGGAGCACTTTACATGCACGCAGCAACCAATTCACCAGAATAACCCCCGTTAGTAATCGCCATCCGCAGCAAAATGCACTCCTCCACCAAAACCTCAAGCCTCCCAAAAAATCCTCACAGAGTCAAAAGACGCACTCACTCAAAATTCCTCGTACAAATCGCCTTCCTCACCCCTCTAGAATCCAAATAATCCATCAACTCGACCAACCCTTCCTGCGGCTGCATCTGCCCCATCGCCAACCGTTCCACGTTCCTAATCTTCTCGAACGCAATCTCCTGCTCCGAAAACCTTCCTTCCAAGGATTCGGATACATCGTTCGGGAGGGTTAAAATGTGATCCAAAATGTCGGTTCCCTTTGTGATTCCTAGCTGACGTCGCATTTCCGCAAACATCCAGGATTGAGGGAGGCAGAGGGTGCCGTCGACGTCGAATACTTTTAATAAAAGCAATTACATTAGATAATTGGGCCGGACAGGGGAAATTCATATATATAATGGTAGAATTGTATATTTTAACTACAATTGCCCAGCTCCAGGGCAGCAGGGTGGGAAACTCACCGACAGCTTTCAACTTTGGCAGCTCCGAACCAGAAGCTTTATCCGGGTGTAACGGCGCGAACCGACGAGGCTTAGAATCTGTCGCCATTGTCCTTACCCTATATATATACCTTAAATACAAACCACCTTGACCGCTTCCGAATCGAGATCCCAATTGCAATTGCAAGCCTGCAACCCCCCGAGGAAGCTTGCAAGCAAACGAACGAAAAGCTACAAAACCAACGGCACCAATTGGCATTTATACACTTTCCCCTAAACGGGAAACACTAAAGGGCAGAAAGAAAGGCTGGGTTCTAGGCACAATTTTGATAAGAAAAGAAGCAAACTAGATCGGGGTTGGATCGCTCGATCGGGGTCGGTTAGCTACGTTAGGGGACGCTGGAAGGGTTAAGAGCTCTAAGGGTTCAGATCTTCAGGGTTGCATATGCATCATGCATGCGGGCCAACACAAAAAATCCCTCTTTCGACGCTGTTGGAATCAGCTGAACTTTCTTGCGGAGCCGCACGAGGGCCAGCCAATTAATGTCGTCGACTGGCTTGGATGAAATACTGGTTGTTATATCAAAACCCCGCTGTTAGCGCCCGGGTCGAGGATAGAGATATCATTTATGCACATCTACGGAATACCACGGTTTACGCATTCGTTCTGCAGATTTCCACATTCGAAGAGGTGCATGTAATCCTGCAGCCACAGTCTTTGAGCCGGCAATGAGAGCCAGTCTCGAATAATATTCTGGCTATATGCAAGGCAAAGGAATATGGTGCCTTGTGTCTATATATAGAGGACTTTTAGGCCGATGATGATAAAACATCTATGACTCTGCTGGAGGTTTTAAACCCCGCTTGAGGAATCTAGCATGCTTGATGCCCACCTATCAGTTTCACGGATCTACCCGTAAACATAAGGCGAACATTAATCCCATCTTGGACTTGTGCACTAAGAAATTAGAGAAAAGATGTAAAGTAAAGCGTTAACACCTGTTCGCACACAACAAGATTAGCAATCCCAAAAGTATAAGCACCAACTCGAAGCAAAGTTTGACTCACATCTTGTATAAGCAGACCCCGCTATCCGACCTATCATCGCCTGTGTTGAAATCATACTGTATCTTGACATCTAGATCCCTTCTATTCTTTTCCGTAGGCTTGGAACTCAGGACACCAGTTAACCTCTCACCATTCTTAACGGTCAGAACGTCATCCAGGTAGAACACCGTCTGCTTCCAGTGCGTGTATTTCGCATGCGGTCCGGTCGAGAATTTAATAGGTTTGTGACAAGCTCCAAAATCGATGTCGAACCAGGCGATCAAGGCATGGATATAGTCGTTCCGCCTTATCATGAGATCGAAGGGAGCGGTGAAAGCCAAGTCGGACGGCTGGACGGTGTAAAGGTCCAAAGCGAGAACGAGGCAAGGGTCTGTAACCACTGCTTTTAGATCGACCGTATCGACTAGAGGCTCGGCCAGGGCAGTGGCCTGGAGAGGTGAGAAGTCGAATCCGTAGACATTATTCCAGACTTGGTAATTGTAAGCGTCTGCAACAAAATCCTCATATGGTTTAGGAATGTCCGTAGTCTAACTTACACCCAATCTTCTCCTCCTTGTAGTCACCATCTTCGATAGCAGCCATATATATACTCGCCTTGTCCGGGAATATCAACCCATCAGGTGCAAGATATTTATCCCTAGCTAACAGAACGGTATCGAGCATGGATTCGTAGAGGAGGAAGTACCCCATCCATTCCGAGATGATAATGTCAACCTGTTGGACAGGGAGCTCAATCTCTTCCATCTTGCCTTGTATTAAGGTAATCTTGTCGGACATTCCGTTGACCTCAACAATTTCTCGAGCTTTTTCGATGATGGTGGACATGTCGACGGCGTAGACATGCTTGGCTCCGGCCTTGACTGCGAACCTATTAATAGGTAAATACCAAGGTTAGCTATATGCAGCCTTTGGTTGGTGGGGGTAGGGCGCATACATGCTAAGAATTGAAGTTCCGCATCCAACGTCGAGAACGATCTTGTCCTTGAAGAGGTGTCGGTTCTGGTAGATCGCATTCTTGTAGGAGTTTGTGCGGACTTCATCTTTCTACATAATTAGAAAATCATGACTGGTTAGTCTCAAAGGCTCCCTTCGACTTGGCGGAGAAGAATGCGCGACCTACCAGCATCTCCTCATGAATTCCTAAACTCGCCATGAACACCGTATCAGCAACTCCATTCACTCGATCCATCGAAAGACAGGCTCTCCATAATGTATATATGCATTATGGCAGCCCCATTGTTACTTTGGGGTTATGTAAAAGAGTGAAATAGGCAAAATTTCCGAGGTTTATGTTCGGTGAATGCATAAGGATCCGTACCGTGATGGTTATAGCTGTTGTATCAAAAGTCAAATAGTTAGCTCAAATTCTAAATTTCAGCACCAAAAAACATACAAATTAAAAAATAGATAGACAATAACAAGATTTAACTTCTCCGCGATTCAGGAGGCCAATTTCGTTCAAGTAAGAATATTAGCTGTGGTTACGTACCTCTGAAAGTAATGAATCTCAGACGGTGTCATGTTTGTCGATCCCGTCGTGGCGGGGTTCTGAACTGTCGACATTGCGATCAAGGCTGTCTCGATAACTCGAGATATCTATAAACCGTAGATGAATGAAAGAGACTGATGAAGGAAACCGAAATGAAGGAATGGAATGATAGATTGTAGTCGTGTTATAGAGGTGCGAAAGGACGAAGAACGTATATAAGCAGGTTCAGTGTCGACGTCGGTCCAGGTTGTTGAATACGCCGCCAACAACAACAGAAAAAAAAAAAAAATTATCAAAGGAAAAAAAAAAAAAAAAAAAAAAAAAAAAAAAAAAAAAAAAAAAAAAAAAAAAAAAAAAAAAAAAAAAAAAAAAAAAAAAAAAAAAAAAAAAAAAAAAAAAAAAAAAAAAAAAAAAAAAAAAAAAAAAAAAAAAAAAAAAAAAAAAAAAAAAAAAAAAAAAAAAAAAAAAAAAAAAAAAAAAAAAAAAAAAAAAAAAAAAAAAAAAAAAAAAAAAAAAAAAAAAAAAAAAAAAAAAAAAAAAAAAAAAAAAAAAAAAAAAAAAAAAAAAAAAAAAAAAAAAAAAAAAAAAAAAAAAAAAAAAAAAAAAAAAAAAAAAAAAAAAAAAAAAAAAAAAAAAAAAAAAAAAAAAAAAAAAAAAAAAAAAAAAAAAAAAAAAAAAAAAAAAAAAAAAAAAAAAAAAAAAAAAAAAAAAAAAAAAAAAAAAAAAAAAAAAAAAAAAAAAAAAAAAAAAAAAAAAAAAAAAAAAAAAAAAAAAAAAAAAAAAAAAAAAAAAAAAAAAAAAAAAAAAAAAAAAAAAAAAAAAAAAAAAAAAAAAAAAAAAAAAAAAAAAAGGTTTGTGTTTGAAAATTTAATTTTTGGCGCAGCTCCTGGGAAAAATTCCGGTTCCCCACTATGGGCTTACCGATAAGATAAAGCCGCCTTACGGTTTAAAGTCAATCTAATCTAAGCTTCCACTAGCCTTGACATGCACAAATCTCGACTGTTGGTGGTGGGAAAGTTAGATTATATACAAGCTCTTTTCCGTTTCTTTCGTCACCTTGCATTTCTCAGGCAGGCATTCTGGCATATGAAGCTTGTCACATGTTAGCAATGAACACCGATCTCTTTGTCATTGACTGGTGATTTTTGAAGCAGGTTTACAGTATTATACATGATACCATATGTACTTGATTTTCTAATTATATACATGAATTTATAATTCTCGTCTGATCATTTTTCGATACAATGCGGAGGAGAGATAGAGATGCAACTAAAAGCGCAAGTAGCCATCTCAGCAGATATGAGCGATACGAATATCCCATGAAAGAAAAAAAAAACCAAGCACATGCTCCTTTGTAATTATACAACGCCGGATATTCAAACCAGCCCAGAATGGAAAATCGAGCCTCAAAAAGCAAGGCTCGCAAAATGTACCTCATCGCTGATCTCTATAGCCCCCCGGGTCTATGCTTTTCCTCTGCTTTTATCTTATAAAATGCGTATTTATACAATGCGAGTCGTAAGTCCAGAGCCGATAATCTTGTTTTCATGCTCTTCGCTCTCGCTCATATCGACTTCTAAGGACTCGCGTTCCTCTGTATTCCGTGGTTTCTTCTTTAGCTGCTCCTTCCATAGGTTGTTGGCTCTCTCGGGATCAATATCTGGGAAGATGATATCAAAGACTTCGGAGTACCATGAAACGGGCCGTCCCTCAATGCCTTCTTTGATGTTCTATAGACAGCCTTTGTTAGTTTCACAATTAAATATCCTATGAATGGTAGAGCCTAAACATACCTCTGGCAGCTCTAACCAATCTGACATATTGTCTGCCGGGAAGATCACCGTAGTCGCCCCGCTCCTCTTTGCCGCCACAGTCTTTTCCCTCAAGCCTCCAATTCTCAACACTTTACCAGTAACCGTCAATTCACCAGTCATAGCCACTGTTGGACTAACGGATGCATCAAGTGCCAAACTCAACAAGCTAGTCGCCATTGTAATACCTGCTGAAGGCCCGTCTTTTGGAACAGCACCCTCAGGACAATGTAAATGTACGCGAGCTTTCTGCAAAAATTTGTTTTCTGGGAACTTCTTCACAATGAAGCTTTTAGCAAATGAATATGCGATGGCGGTAGATTCCTTCATAACATCTCGAAGGTTGCCAGTTCGTTCGAGGCCAGGCCTAGACTCAGAATCAAGGGCAGATTCTAGAATACTCTCGACGTAAAGCGCTGAACCACCCATCTGAGTCCATGCCAAACCCATAGTTACACCAGGTGGTGTAGTCTCGTATAACCTGTCGCTTGTGTAGATCGGGGGTCCGACATAATCCTTCAAGTTCGTCTTATCAATATTAATATGGACAGATTCAGGAACCTCAAGCGCAGCTCGTGGGGTCTCTGTTGTAACTGGCTGGGCCTCAGAGGTTGGATTGGCGATTTCTTCCGTCTTTTCGGCATCTTCTTTTTGGGTTTCCTTGCCCTCTTCAATCGAGGCCTTCTCCTCTGGCAAGTCCTCTTCTCCAATATCCTGTACTATCTTGAGAGCGGCCTTTCGGTATATTTTCTCAATCTATTGTGATAGTTAGTATGCAGGTACCTGGATCAACTTGACCAAAAATACTTACGTGTTTCTTGAGGTTCCGAACACCGCTCTCGCGGCAGTAACTCTTGATCAACTCCTCGATTGCCTCCTTCGTTAAATCTACATCCACTTTCTCCAATCCACTCAAAGTTTTTGCCTGTGGAGCAAGATATCTCTGAGCGATTGCCATTTTCTCGTCTGCCACGTACCCGCTAAGCTCAATCATTTCCATACGATCGAGTAATGGACGAGGTATCGTGTCGGACATGTTTGCAGTGCAAACAAAAAGGACTTTGCTCAAGTCCACAGGAACATCCATGTAGTGATCTAAAAAGGCATTATTTTGTTCTGGATCTAGCAACTCAAGCAATGCGGAAGCGGGGTCGCCTTGGTGACCTCTTCCAATTTTGTCGACCTCATCAATCAAGATGAGGGGGTTTTCGGTTTGGCATTTTTTGAGAGCCTGGATTATTCTACCTGGCAAGGCGCCAACGTAGGTTCTCCTGTGGCCCTTGATTTCTGCAACGTCGGTAAGGCCACCAACAGAGAAACGATAGAACTCTCGCTGGACAGCCCGAGCGATAGACTTTCCAATAGACGTTTTACCGACACCTGGTGGGCCTACAAAGCAAAGAATCTTGCCCTCCACCCCACCGCGTAGCTTTCCAACAGCGATAAACTCGAGAATTCGGTCCTTAACATCTTTTAGTCCATGATGATCCTCATCGAGGACCTTCATAGCATTCTTGATTGAGTAGTTCTCCGCAGACCGTTGGCCCCATGGAATCTGGGTCAACCAGTCAAGGTAGTTGCGGGTAACGTTGAACTCAGATGCAACCGCCTCTAAATGGGTGAGCTTGTTAAGCTCCTCATCGAAGACCTTCTTCACAGCCTCAGGCATCGCTAACTTGCTCGCCTTCTCCTTGAACTTTTCAATCAATTTGTCTTTACCATCGCTCTCGATGCCTAGTTCCCGTCGGATACCCTTCATCTGCTCCATGAGCCAGTACTCCCTCTGTCTCTTCTGGATCTTTTGCTCCACATCCTTGCTAATCTTGCTCTGAAGCTCGGCGTTCATTAATTCCTTCTTCAAGACCACTAATGCTTTATGGAGCCTATCTTCGACGTCTAGAGACTCGAGAACCTCCTGCAACTCCTTAACTTCTCCTGTAGCTACGGCAGCAGCAAAGTCCGCAAGCTTCCCTGGCTCTTCTATGACATTTCCAGCGGAGTGGGACATTTGGAACGTAGAAATCTGATCCCGGAATAGCGGATTCATGTTTGCGATATCCTTGAAAACGCTGACAATCTCTGATGTGACTGCCTTGATAACCGGACTCTTCTTGTCATGAGGGAGCTCCGAGAGGTTTTCGACATCAACAAGAGATACATTGTGTCTCCTGAGGAAGGAGGTGGCGAAGGAGATGTTTTTGGGTGGTTCGATATCGGCAGCGTCCTCTTCAAAAGACGCAACAACATTACCTTTGGGTTCTGAGGGACCGCTACCGGAATCTTTAGGAACGACGATCTGGGAGGTTGCAGGGTCTTCTTCCAACCCGCTTGTAGATGTGGTTTTAGATTCAACTTCCGCAGTTGGGATAGCTTCCGTCCGAGAGGGCGCACTATCGGCCTTTGGAGGCAATAGCCTTGAGAGCTTTATCCTTCGATGAGGATACAACACAGCAGTTAAGCTGTGCTCCTCCCCGTGAACCGGGAACACACTTGTGATCTGCGCGAAAACACCAACGTCGTGTACTTCGTCAGCCGAAGATATCGTATCTGCATCCATATTCTCATCCTTGAACAGAAACACGCCGACATACGGCTGGCCACGCTTCAACATTTCCTGAATGGCTGCGGTGACCGCCGGGTCTCGTATCGTGATTGCCTTGTAGAATCCAGGGAACAATGGACGTTTCGCGATAGGTATCGCCATGACTTGAGGGTAGACCTCGGGTACCTGAGGCTTGGAGAGGAGATTCGGTTTCTTGGAAGATCCGGAGTTTCCATTGTTCGAGTTGGCGGAAGAACCTGACGAAGCTGCATTGCCTCCGCTGGCACCCTTGGTGCCACCCGATGATGCCTGCTTTAGATTATCCTTGTCGGATGTTGCCTCCTCTGAGGATTCTTTTGTTGATTCCTCATCCTTAGCTGCCTTTTCTTCGTTCTCAGCCTCATCCTTTTGCTTCGGCGGCTCCTCCTTCAGTCGTGTTGGGGTTGAAGTAAAGGTCCGAGACTGTAATCGAAATGGAGGGGCATATAGCGACCAGGGTTGTATCGAACCGTCACTCGTGTGGGAGATTGTTTGAGCCGAGGTTGAGAGTGATGAGTTTTGCTTCGACACTAATGAGGTGAGAGGCTGTCGGTCGAGTATTGGGACCGTATGGGAACGTGAATGGTATAATCTCGAGTTCAGTGACGCGGTCTGAGAATGAGTGCGTGCTGCGTGCTGCCGCAATGCCCGACCAGCCACTCGCCCGTAAACCATGATGGCGTGTTTGACGAGAAGATGCAGAAGCGGAAGCCGAAGGAGGGGATAATAGGGTAAGGAGTTCGGCCGTAGTAGGTAACAGAAAATCTACAAGAGAACGTAAGTCGGAAGAATATGTACAAGAGAAGAATCTTATGAACAAGTTAGCGATTAATGGATGAGTATCCGTATCTACAAGAATGATATTAAAATTTGAAGAAAAAAATCTTTGTCATCACATCGCGCATCGAATGTGTGCCGAACATGTATGTAAGGACCTTCTATCGGCCGGAGAGCTCCACGTAAACCAGCCCAAACTCCGATTCGTTGGCTGCTTATCCAGCACCAACCCCACCAAAATCGAACCTTCCCGAACGCACATTTTAGCCTCTACTACCCCGAAAAAAATATAGCTTTCAGGGCTAATAATGCCAAAATTTAATGATTTTGTGGTGAACTCATACCAGCTAGGCGTTTCCAGCGGTGATTTAGGACCACGCAGAGCTTCACCTTACATTAAGTACGCTGTACGTGCAAAGTTTGTACCGCACACTGGTGCCTCCTACAACCCGTAGTATAATATATATTATCGCCTGCTTCCCTATAGGACTACTATGTAAGCTTCCTGGCATTAGCTGTATCCTTTTCTTAATATCCGGTCTATGGTATGCTGCTACTGTTGACTACACTCAACATTATCTAAATCTAGATTTTCGCGGCATACCCCAAGTCGCAACAAAACCGCACTACATGTTGGGGTTGGAAGCACCTTGACGTCACACAAACTAAAACTACTAAGCTATTGCCAACTGCAGAGTCGCGCGACACCTGTAACAATACACTGCGGGTAAGGATCAATCCAATGGGGAATGCGAGTTCGAGAATACGAACGAGCTGCATACCTAGATCAACATTGAGATTGTGGCCTTGCAGAACCTGCATTTCTACACATAACGAGACTACTCGAGCCGTTTGTCTACATTTCTCGAGCTCCTGTCCCTGAATTAAATTCTTGTGAACTCTCAAAGTGAAATTCACAAGCGTTCCGTCTACTCTACTAGCTCTTACGCTATTATCGCCTAATTAAACTAAAATATTCCTGTTTAATGTAGGCTACATAAAGTTAAGTGTCGCCTAGCACCACAGCTTAGTTACGAGACTGGTGAATGCAACGAATTCAACGCAGCTAAGCTTTGTAACTCTACGCTTCTAATATTCTTTAGCTAAATGCATTTGATGAAGTTCAGATAATATACCAATATTTCGAATAAACACCCTCGAAGTCGCCCCTAGAAAGCTCAATCAAAATTCGGATATTTTGAAGGTGCGTTTGGCATTGGCGGAGGGTTTAATTGGGATGATTGTAAGTTTCTAGGCCTCTCTCGCCAGTCCCATTGACTCGGCTCGAACAGCCGTTTGTCTGATAATGAATTATAAAGGCTGACCTTTATGTTTAAATTTAAAGGCTGGATATGCTTACTTGCCGCACCGCATATATTCTTCTACGTTACATTACCCCATTTCTAACAGTTCTTATCGGTATTATCATTAATAATTAGTCGAGTCGAGAAGATGTAATCAGATACTCACTACTACAGAGTTGACGCCGCAATATAGTCCTTCATTATGAAATAGAAAACAAACTCTTGAAAAGGCTTTACTACTAAGTTCCTCAACCGTAGACCTAGCCGACATTGGCCAACCCCCAAGAGACTCCCACCGCGGCCATCAACCCTGCCATGACTACATTCACCCCATTATTGCTCAGCAGATCTACACCTGAATAAACCTTCCTACTTCCCGCTACTTTCTTCTCACCCCCACCAACCGCCTTCGTCTTCGCCGTAGCATTGACTCCCTCGCTCGCAATCCCCGCCCTTCCCCTAACAGACCCCCTTATAGATGGGTAAATCCCACTATTAACCAAAACCTTCTCCCCACCATCGCTCTCCACAATCTTCCCGTGCAAAACATCAATTACACTAGCCTGCAACGTCGCTCCGAGAAGTGAATCTACTATAGTCCCTAAAACTCCGCATCCGACGATAACCCCTGCTAGGGTGATCTTGAACTCCTGGCTTACGTTTTCGGCAAACGGGGTGGATACGATAGAAAGCCCGGCGATGAAGATGCTTCCCAGGGTACCAAAGAAGAAACCGGTGAGGGAGACGCCGCCGTTGGTTCCTGGTGGGACTACCTTTGTAGGATTGTATATTAGGCGAGGGTGGGATTTGGAAAGGATGCCGAGTTCGGAGGAGAGGGTGTCGGAGAGAACCGCGGCGTATTGACTATTTTTATCCCTCGGAGGCCATGGTTAGCCGTTGTCTCAACCTCTTAGCTATTGAGGGCTCGATGTTCTATATCCGTGCAATATGAAAATTTATGAAGGGGAGGCCACATACGTCATAACGCCTACGATCAAAGCATCTTTCCACCCACTACTTTTGCTTAACGAGAAGGTGACGGGTTTTCCAGATTTGATATCATCGTAGGAGAGGAAGTAGTGAACTAGTATCAAGATGCTGGCACATATCGAATTTGCAAGGACTTGAATATGCGTTCTGGTTGTCGTTCCTCCAGCATGCCCCGACGACGATACCGTCAATGTTTGCTTTACCGCATGTTTATGCTTAGTCGCAGCTATTCATCCCAGTGACCAAAAAAAGTCAGCGTAAGGTGTTCCCCAAATCTATTGTAATAATTGCAGCTCTATAGGTCATGCCATCTATCACATGCAAGCAATCAAGCTCCCCGAGCTCCCCATCCAATATTGTGGTTGCGGGTAAGAGAAAAACATACAATTTGCAGCAAAATAAAATCCAAACAACAACCCCACCGTCAGTGTCGAAAACGGGTGAACAGCATGAACTATCGATGTCACCAGCGCCGCGAATATTCCGGCGGGTGTTAATGATTTGTGAGAGTATGCGCGGTAAGAAGCGTATACGGTTAGAGTTCCAGATATAAGCGGATGCATGCTTGTTGCGGTCTGCTGGTAAGCTACGAGCTATAGCTCCGATATGCGGGTATTATGAATGATTCCCGGTTTGGACAAGTCTCGGGTAGCTGAAGTGTACGCTTAATGTCTATCGATTACGTATGGTGGTAGCTAATCAACCGTCCCCCATATAGAAACGGAAGAAAGGATGGATAGAAACACCTACGGAGAAAGAACGTCGGGCCAGGGTGGGTTTATAACTGTTGTGTGAAGCGGGAAGAAGGTCAGACCGGAAATTGCGTTGTTGGGCGCTGCTTACTGTCAGAGCTCGACAGGGCATGTGCCTCCCTGTAGGCCTGCCCACCACCCCACTGTTTCGAGCTGAGCATGAATTCGTCATGCTGCATTGGCTGCAGATGTTAACTCGGGTGGGTCGCAGTTGCACACGTTAATCACCCGTTTCGTGTGGCGGTTTGGTTTCAGGGTCCGCGAATACGAAAGTTTTGCGCATCTGGCACGGGATAGCTAAGTGCTTAAGCGTAAGTATTTTCTCCGATTAGGATTCGATAAGAGCTCTCTAGATCAGCGAGTTGAACCCAAGAAAGTGGATTAAGTCGTTCTAGAATTCTATCGGTTGGCCCACAAATGTACGAACCGATAGCCTGCATACAACCGCATCAATATCTGGTCTCGTTAACCAGGCAACTCTCCTTAATAATTTAAGTAAAGATGTGTTTGCGCTTTGTGTCGCGTCGTCTGGACTCGAGACCATCGATATTCATAATCCTAATAGTAAACTTATCAAAGGGTCTCTCGTATTCTTTAATTGGATACGAACAATAATTCCAGTTAATTTGACGCTAGCCCTGCTATTGAGATACATTTAAGTTGTAGATATAACATTGTCTATAACAAAACGAACCCGCCTATATAATAAACATCTCTAGTTCTATAGTTTCGAATCCACATTGACCTTCCCGTGCTCGCAAATCGCCAGCAATCTCCCCTGCTCATCCCTCATCTCACCCCTCATATGCGTCAAGTTCTTCCCAATGCTCAGAATTTCGCACTTGACGGTAGTCTGCGTCCCCGCCGGCGCTGCCCTCAGATATGTACAATTCAATGTTCTGCTGACTCCGAATGTCCTCCAAAAAGTGTCGCTGTTGATAAGGGTAACCGCAAAGGTTGTCGCAATGTCAAACATGGTGGCAGTGGCGCCGCCGTGAAGATTTCCTGCTAGATTGCAGTATTTCTTGTGAACAGGGAAGGTGAAGGTAAGCGTTGGATTAGGGGTCAAGGTGGCGTGAATTGGGGTTAGGTCGTCGTTGATGTCTTTGGCCCACTTTTCGATCTCGTGGATATGTTAGAAACTGCATATACCCAACGTAGTCTTTTAAAAATCCCACCAATTGTTCGGATGCAGTCAACTTACAGCTTCAACTTGCAGCTTCCTGGCCAGGCCAAAATTAGAGGACTTGACTCTCTCCAAGAGCTCCTCAGAGGTGGGCTCCGGTTTGTCGGACTTGCTTGACATTGCTCGGGTTTGAATCGGTAGTGGAATTAAAAATGATTTATGGGATATTTGGGGAGTGGCCAAGCGATTCCGGGTAGCGGTTGTGAATATGTGCCTTATTCCCTTATTCGCGACAACAGCAGAAGGAGTCGATACGGCCCGAAGAGCAGCAGAAGCGGTGCGAAGAAATTGTTCCCGGAACAGCTGCATACCTGGCAGGGAATGTAATAAAATGCCAATGGGGAAGGCGAAGTGTGTGGGGATATATATAAAGAATCAAAAGTACCGAGAAGTAAGAATACGGGGACCCCGAAAAAAAGGGCAGGCTTGCTTTACACTTCTGTTTACCCCATGCTGATATTCGCGCTTTTCGGCCTAGAACTGTGGGGAAGTAATGCTTGAGCAGACCATATCTCTTTGCTTCTGAATGTTGCGAAATCCCGAGGCTAAATTTTGTGTTGCTTCTTCAAGCCTTGGAGTGTAGCCATCCCGCGTTATTATTCCGAGGCAGGATTAACCTGAGTCACATGACCCATTTCCCGGAAGTCAGAAGGCTGAGGCGAGAAGGGACCCGACTAAAGCGGAAGGCAGGGGAATCCACTTTACTTCCTTTCGCAGAGTGCGTGCCCCTGTTCAAAGACTTGCGTCGCATACATCATCGTCATCCACCTGTGCTCCACGAAACTCTTTTTGTTCATAGTTTCTTAACCTCCGACGACGAACCACCCATTGTCTCTCCTTACATTTCTATAACGAATTTTATTCACTATGGCCAACGGGTACGCTATCATTTGGAGATTGTCACGGAAATTCAAAACTGACATCGTGGTTATAGATACAGCATCTTCATCGGTTTCGCTGTCTGCGTCGCCATCGCGGTCGCTGGATTCTTCCTTGCTCCGAAGGGAGAGAATTTGACGTACGTTATACGCTAGTGGTACTCCTTCACGTCTAAACCCGAGGATTCCGATATTTCTAGAGTTACAATCTAGAAGGGGACTCGGTACTTCGGAAGTGGATGACTGGGGATATACGGAATTTGAGTTTGGCTAACAAGATGGGTCCACCGTGCGTAGTGTCTGGAGAAGCTCGATAATACTGACGGTGGCATGCACTTATTTAATGTGGGGTGAGTATACATCTTGCGGAGGCTTCCCAACGCCTGGACATACGACAGCTGGCTAACGCGATACTTTTCTGGTAGCCCTTACCTTCCTCGCACAACTGAACCCCCTTATACAACCCTCAGCAACCGACTTCCGAAAAGAGTACATCGAGTAAATATCGACAGACCATGGAATCTTTAGAACTTAGGTTAATCGAGAAGGGCTGGGAAACGTTGGTACCGATGCTCTGGAGGTGTCCTTATAGACTGTATCATTTGGATTTTTTACTTGAGGTTTCTTAGTGATCGAGCGGTTCTGGTTTGGTTTGGTACTCGCATCTGTTTCGGGAGCAGGCTATCGGGGATTATAACACGAAACTATACACGCTTAATTCGATCGGTAGGGGCAGAGTGGTTGTAGAAGACAACGGTTGGTGCGGTGAGCATGCTATAGCGGTTAGGGTCTTCATTCGCAGGCGTCATTTGTCATATACTCTTGAACTTTTAATCTACTACATCCGCCTACAAGTCACTAGGCATTTATTGCAGTCTCTACGCTATATGCTTTACTTATATTTATACCCAGCCCTCGAACCCCCAGCCCGACATTGGAAGCCCAGTCATGTACAATATCATGTTTGTCGAAATCGATCTAACCAAAGCTCCCGAGAACGCCAATAACGCCGCTTTTGGGTATGAAACGTCCAGTAAAACTATGGGACAAACTAGTTAGCCATCGTTAACCCCCCGAAACCAGCAAAGAAGGGAAAGCATACTCCTCAACGCCTCCACATTATTCACCACCACCGCCCATCCCACACTCTTCGCTGCCGCAGGAACGTCATAATTCCAAATAACCATCACAATCGGAAACAACTTTGTACACGAGCTAACCAGCAAAGCCGTGCTGACCGCGTTCGGTTTCTTGAATCCGTAATTGTAAAACGAGATGAACCGAATGGTAAAGTGAAAGATGATGGTTTCCGTGAGGCATAGTAGAAGGAAGAATATGTATTGGATGACGATAGGTTGCTGGTTTAGGATACCGAGGGTGGAGGTTGAGGAAGGAGTGGGGGCTTGTTTTTCGATACGAGCCCAGGTTAGGTAGACGTCGAAGAGGAGGAGGAGGACGCCGAGGCGGATTATTGATCGCTGTGTTTTACGTGCGTTTAGTAGGCATCACAACTAGATACGGGTGACGTTCTGCATACATCCGGCTTGTCATCCTCCGCTACATCCAGCCTGTTGAACAGCAAGTGTCGGTAAACCTGCGGCTTTATAAGAACGAGGTCGATAAAGAGCACGACAAAGTCGTGTTCGACGTATTTATCGGCAAAGTGCTTGCAGCGAGGACATTGGGTGAGGCGGACAGGACTACCGGTTTTACGGTCGTAGGCGGCTTGGGAGGTTGTATAGAGGACAGGAACTGGGTATTTGCATTCGATGCAGACTTTACCCATGATTACTTGGTTGCAATTTCCATGGTGGGTGGGGTGGAGAAGAAAGTTCAGCGACTATCCGAAGCTTGTCGCGAATGGATTTGAAAGTTTGGTCTTTGGAGGATGGTAAATGATACCAATCAATCTTTCCTTTAGTTACTATAGGCCGCATCAAATTGTTATCTTATCGGCTAGTTAGGTCTGCACCGCCAACAAAAAACCCAACCAAGCCAGATTATTATCCAAATGAACTCTCTTTAGCTTTACCATGTCTACGATCGAGGCGAATATGAAGATAGACTGCTGATTCTTGCTTGGATCTCGGTTTCCGAGAAGTCTCCTGATTCTAACACATATATCATGCTCTAAGCATCGACTGCACTAGTGCCACCGGATTACTAGAATGGTCTGTGCAGCTGCAAGCGGGTTAGGCGAGAAGGAATGCAGCTGCTTGGCTTGACCGATAGAATTATTCTGCTAACTAATCCTGGCCGAGTGTCCCCAAGCGGCGGAAGCAAAATCTTTTCGCTCGTCATTGAGACTGATAGTGGCATACAACTCACTTTACATGAATGCTACATGACGGTTTGAATATGTCAGTAAAGACAAGAAAAAAATTAAACTACACACTCCCCACCTTGTTTTCAATCTTTCTCTTCTCCATCGCTCACCCCACATCTTCATCACCATCATTCAACATGTACATATCTCTCTCTCCATTGTTATTACCCAATCATAGTAATAGATAATTTTTGACGAAAATCCCACATTCATTGCCATGACCACCAAATGGCCCCACCCTGCCAATAGACGATTATGACGACCAAACACATTTGGCAAACTGCCTGGAAAAAACTATGGCACGCGACTACGGTCCCTCCCCCGCCACCCTTTGCCTTCTCTCTAGTAAATGCGACCTCAACGTCCTCCGCCCATCCGTTCACCCTCTTTTTCTCTTCGCCCCGATTATACGGTCGTAATGCTCAATTTTTGAAAGCTTCGCCCAGATATGTCCTATCTCGTGGATTTGCGTCAGGATTGTTTGCGTGGAGTTTACCATGCAAGGCATCGGAGACGGCCGCCGTAGTCAGTTCGTGTTCGAGTAGCTCGACGGTGGACAGGATTGGAAATGTCAACGGACGGAAGCTTGGAGATGGAAAGCGGCCGATGCTACTATATCCCCTCTCAAAGTCGATATGGAGGCGGGGTGCTTGTACCGACAGTAGGAGGGATGGCCTGTTACGAACATCTAGGAGGAGTGCTAGTTCTAAATCCAATGGAAAGGCGAATGGGAATGGACGGCCTCCTAGAAGGGATAAGAACGGCGAAAAGGATTACACAAGGAATGGACGGTCGACACATAGCGGGCGACAAGAGTACGAGAAAGGGAATGGAAGAAATTCGGAGGCAAAAGCAGAAGCAAAGCGGAAAGAGGCTATAGAGGCGGAGGAGAAACGAAGGAAAGCACTAGAGGCTGAGGCAAAAGAGAGGGAAGACAAAAATAAGTCGTCGTTAGCCGCTGCTGCGGCAGCGATTGCCCGGCGAGCAGCTCGAGACCACGGATTTATGGAACGGCTACCACAGATACATCGACCGAGCAAGGAAGAGTTATTGGCTGCTGCGAACAATGCGTGGGACAGGCTAAGGATACGGTTCAAATGGTTGACAATCAGGCAGATACGGCCTTTCAACATGGACGAGATATCTGCCTTTTTCTCTTGGATTCTGATTGGGAACCTAGCCTGGATTATCCTCGGAAGTACAACATTCTTTTCAATAGGGATATGGCTAGTGAATACTGTAATCGCCCAAGAGTATCTCGCAAAGGTGGTCGGCAATTATCTGACGCAGGAGATGGGAATGAAAGTCGTTTTCGAGTCTGCGATTGTGCCAAGGTGGAAGGATGGATGCATATCTTTTAAGAAGGTGTTCATATCGCGGCGGCCTGGTATGCTAAAAGGCAGGAACGTCGAGAAGGGGTCATCTACTGTTGCGGCAGCAGCAGCCGCTGCGGCCGCCCTCTCCCNCCTTCTCCGAAAGCCATTCTGGTGCAGCCGATGAAGAAGACGATGGCAATTACACACAATTCGACCTCACTGTTGATACCATCAATGTAACCATATCGCTCGCTAAATGGATGAACGGGAGAGGATTATTGGTTGATGTCGACATGAAAGGTGTCAGAGGTGTCGTTGATAGAACACACTTGGTGTTTGACCCCGCCATCGATCCCCGCTCCTATAAACACAAATACACTCCAGGCGACTTTGAGCTTGATCACTTCAAGCTTGAAGACCTTCTGGTGACAGTCTACCAACCCGACGAGTTCCGCCCATTCCACATTAGCATCTTTAACTGCGATCTCCCGCAGCTACGGAAGAGATGGCTCTTTTATGACTTCCTATCTGCGAATAACGTCTCTGGCTCCTATGACGATTCTCTCTTCACTCTACATCCCCGACAAACTCACGGTCCCGTCACTGGCCAGGTGGACTCACAAGATGGAACCACCTACCCCTGGAAACGAACAAGCCGGTTCCGCATTGACGGCTTGAAATTCGACCACCTCAATAGAGGCTATGAGGGACCGCTAAGCTGGATTGTCTCGGGCAATGTGGATATCATAGCGGATATTCACTTCCCTGAGGACTCCGCTGAGGGTATCAGCAAATTCATGCATGATATGATGGAGAAGATGGAATCCTCCATCACAACCAGGCGTGAAAAACTAACAAATATGATGTCTGCTCAAGACCTTTCTTATGAGAACCTTTCCGGCATCATTGGGGCCGCAGTAGGGCTCACAGACGATGAAAGTTCAGTTATGAGTACTATTACATTAGACGACGGTAGCTATCCTGCTGCCGTCATAAACGAAGATAATCTCCCCACACTTGAAGATTCAATAAATACAACTACGCCTCGAAGCCAAGCCGTGACTGCAAGCAGTCGAACGGATGCACCCACCAAGCCCACCGCTACATCAATTACTTCCTCTATTACCTCCGATCAATCAAACGACCGAAAGTTCACAATGATTGACTTGCACTTAGAAATGAATGATACCCGCGCCGCGATACCACTTTTCACTCAAGACCTCTCTTACAAGAACAACGCATTAATGAGGCCTATTATTGCCTACATAAATTCCCAAAGGACGATCATACCAATAAACTGCAGGTTGGTGAAGAGGGTGAAAGAGTTTGACGGAAGCTGGACGTTGTTTGATAGCGGGTTGATGGAGGATTTGAGTGCTGAGGTATAGACATTCTTCCATTTTCCACAATATACGCCTCTCTAGGATCTAGTTGACTAACCGACGATTTTATAGGTCTACGATGCCTTCGTCAAGGATATCGCGGATGCCGATATCAAGAAGAGAAGGATAAGGGCGGTGGGTTTGTGGAGTTTGCAGGTGTTTATGAATGCATTCCTGGCGGCAATGGCTGGGACTATGATTGCATAGTATGCGAATGAACCGTGATTCCCCCCTTTTTTTTTTTCTTGTGCGTTTCGCGGAATATTTTGGAGGCTTGTCTTACAGGTCATGCGAATGGCGGATAGAGGGATAAAAGCCTAGACATGAGTGTTTGGGTATTGTACATAAGCATTTTCTGATGAAGAAATGAATTACGTTCAAAAGCCAAAAAAGAGCCTCGGAGATCAATCCCTCAAAGCTCTTAGGTATTCCTTTCTAAGGCTCAAGGGTTTGAGATAGATTCGGAGGGCAGAAATAGTGTCCCCTATTGCTTATATTCATAGCTGTAGAATCAACACCGCTCCCTTCCACAAAGAGTGAGGCGGGGAACGGTACAGTTTAGAATGAGACCAGATCTTTTGAAAAAAAAAAAAAAA
>LDUD01000008.1:477089-501646 GCA_012184295.1 Dactylella cylindrospora
CGGTTTAAACCAATACGTTACAAAAGAGAAGGGGAAAAAAAGACGCAATGCGCTTTACGCTACTTTGCGTATCCCAAGAGATCTTCCAAAATGACTTCCATGGAGACGTCCTTTGGTGAAAAGACCCTACACTAGGTTTTCTTTCGTGTTCTATAGCATTGAGGTTGGTGGAGTCTTGCACGGCAGAGACGATTATAACCTCGCTCTCGCGTGTTTGGGCAATGCCTTCCTGCGCTTTAACCTCAGCGTCGTTCAACCGGGTGATAATGAACTGTGTTGTATTATGCAACCTGTCAAATGCTGCTCGATTCTCGACTCCAGTAGGATCAATCTTTGCCCTGTAAATTATTAGTGTCATTTCTCAGCATGACCCTGTATGTCAATCAACATGACCGTCAAGAGATCTCTCTCACCTCAAGTCAATCAAAAGCCGCCGGTCAATCTGCTGGCTAAAAATATCCAGCTTCGCTTTCAACTCAGCTAGACGCTCCTTCCCGCAGACGGCCTTAAATGCCGTGCGAAGACTCTTCCATCTGCTGCTCCCACTTCCCAGGTCAAGTTTCTTGAGTGCTTCGGTAAGCTCATCTGCCACCCCTAAACAACTCCGGCATAATTCTTGTAGGGCCTTCTGATCATCCGATAGTCCTCCGCTTGGAATCCTGGAAAGGCTGGCCTCTAGCTCGATAGTGAGGCTCTTAAGATCCTCGGTTACCGTCGAGAGATCTCTGTGTTCAACAACTGAGCCGTCTTGGTGGTAGTTTTTAGCTTTTGACAGCAACTTGCTGCTAAAATCCACGAATTGGACAACGCTAGTTGCAATAGCTAGGGCCGCTAGCGGCTCCATGATCTCGATGCTTTGAGAATACTAAGCGCAAAACTGAGAGTGAAGGGTATCACGAGAGACGCTGAAACAAGAGAAAGGTAGCACTGTTACGGCATTGGAGTACTTGAAGGAAGTTCTTAAGAAAGCAGCTGCTAATTATTAAGGTATTGGAAAATATTGTGTATTCGCAGGAAGGATTTAATTGAAATTAAAACTACGTTCATATTGATCTCCACAAGCAAGAATTACTCGAGCGCGAGCGATTTCCTCAGCTACAAGGCATACTAGCTACTACCCTAAATCAACGAGGCTATGCATAAATATGCATACACGCTATATGCTAGCTGGCGCGATCCTTATATTTTGCAACGACAGCCTTGTACTTGTGCAGTATCCTGAAATTGCAGATTAGGTCACATGCACAGCCTTGTAACTGTACAAGCGGCAGGTCGCTCTCGGCGCGTTTATGGCTCGAATGATCTTAAAACCTTTACCTCCTAAGGCGACCACTGCGCTTAATATAATATTAGTATATCTTGTGGTTAGACATAACACAATGATACAATATGCAACATAGTCAAGTTTGTAGGCACTTCCAGACTATATAGATTCATGTTACGGATTAATATGTGGGCACTCTTTCTGTGATAGATAAATTAAGGCCTGCCTAAACATTATAAACTTAGGAGCTAGGCGATTCAACGCTTTTATATAGGTACCTACGCAGATACTTATGTAACTTATATTCATCATATACAAATCCATCCTCGTACACTGTACCAGCAAATCACTTCTAACTAGCATACCGAATCCGATGACGGTGCTCTCCGTCTCCAAAATGCTCCTCTCTTAAGGAAAACGTATAGAAAATGAACAAGTACAACTGCAATGAGAGTTATCACAGCAAGAGTGGCCACGGTCAGGGGATATACCCAGAACTTATCGATAACCGCCACTTGAGAGGATGCCGGTGCACCAGACACATTTATCAAACTTGAGCTAAAGATCTCCTGTAGCAATATTTGTTAGTACTCACCCCAGGGCGGAGAAAAGATATTTATGCAGTGAAGGAAGGCAGCTCAACTCACAGCAACAAGAGAAGCCGGTACGTATATTACAGCCACTATAGTCAAAATTTTGACCATTCTCGAATCCTTGTATGTCTTGGAGGTTAGAGCGGCTAGGGCCTCGCTTTCTTCTTTCGCCGCTATGGTGATCTCTTTTAGGGACTCCCCATTTTCATGCATTGCGCTATTTGTACGGATAATCGCCTTGTCGTTCCGGTATTGAAGAGCCTGTGATATCTAGGGCCATGCTCGTTTTAGTATAGCTAATACAGTAATCAATAAGAACATGAAGACTCACAATCTGGCCGACGCCAGAGAAGACGTCGAGGAGGGTAGCTATCCCTCGCTGGTAGTTTTGTAATCGAGATTGGTACTGGTCCAGAGTTTGGGAGAATATACAAGCGGTTTCGTCGGTTGGGTCTTCAAAAATCAGTTTAGAGAACTTGCCAAGGTCTTTAGCGATCCGAGCAGTGGAATCCAGGATCTCTGAAGCTTTTAGCAATTGCTGGCGTAAAAACTGCAAGTCTTGACTGTCTACGAATCCGACGGAGCAGCCTGCCGCCCGATCCGCTTCGGCCTCAGACCCAAGTGCTTTGTCATCCTATTAACGCCGAGGCCGGTTATGTTAGTGCTCGGGAACAGTGGAGCGGTTGTCCACTACCAAGAAGAAGGAGCAGGGGCTAATGTACCAGGGTGCGTAGTTCACTTTCAAGGTAATTGATATAAGCCCTCCATGTTGACTCCATAGCCATAAGTACGCAGACATGGAGCAACATCACATCTTCCTTAGACAATGTTTGTATACCGGACTTCGGGACAAATAAGTCCTCTATGCGTGATCGTATAGACGGAGAACACTGCAGGGTCAAGATGATAGAGCGCATAGACTTTGAGTCGTAGCGGTGGTATATGGCGGTTTGCCTTAGTGACCATGGCCTTGCTTCTCGTCGCCCGTGAAGCTCGAAATATCGCAAGTTATACATTAACTCTATATTTAGTATGCGACGAAACATGAGCAAAGTTCATCTTAGGGTTGAAAAAGGAATTGTAGTTAGTGAGCTTACCGAAGCCGCTCATAGTTCCCTTCATTTTGGGGCCTCCAGACAGTCTGTAATCGAAACTATTGTAAATGGAGTCTGTGTCTCTCATTTTGAACCCGAAACAGTGCACTAGATTTAAGAACCGAGGAGGGATGCTGAGACTATGGCAGAGCCTTTTGAATAGTTCTAGGGTGATTTGAAATCTACCCCAGGTGCTGTCTTGGGAAAGAAAACTAAATTCATGCGTAAGGCAAGTTAGAATATTGGTTCAGAGGGTGTACTAGATCTGGACGGTGTATCCTAGACCGACTTACAATATCATATCGTCCTCCGAATCATGCTATATCCCAGGCCCCATTAGCTTGTGAAATAAAGACGAATATGCCCCAATGATCTGCTGACCTCGGAGTATTTCTCAATTAATCTATCGAGCTCGGTAATAGCCTCGACTACCTCCATCCGCCACATACTTGAGAGGCCACAAAGAATTAGTTAGCGTTAGCCTTGTAGACGTATACTCCGCTAAGATATATGGCGAAGAGCTTGACAGAGCACTCTCCGAAAATACACTCTTGTTCTTAATGAACGTTGAACTTACCGATCTACTTTATAGTGTTCAGAGGAAACAAGGGATTGAGAGATCAGAGAGGGTAGCAAAACTTCAAATCTGCTTTTCGTCGAGTTGAACAATCTCTCAGCGTCGTCATTTAACCATCTATGGTGCATGCGAAGGTCATCAAAATTGCGACTGGTGTCATGGCTTTCGAGGGGATAATCGGACCAATTGCAAGTTTCCTCGATCTTGTGGATGTTACACACGTTGTTGTCCATTGTTGTAGATTTTGAGTTGCAAGTTGGAAGAGGATATAAACTCCTAAGGAGCCAGATGGGAAACAGAAGAGTTTAGGGGAGAGAATCGCAGTGCTAGTATAATATATACTACTCCTACTGTCATGAGGCTAGTTTGTATTTGCTAAATGGAGGGAAACAGGCGGATCTAATACTGGCTGTCTATATAAGAGAAAAGAGAAAACCCCAAAAGTCAAACTGGGGGATATAGTGTTTGGTGAGGGATCCACAGAGCCGCCCAGCACACCACACATCGGGCTGTATCATGGACTAAAGCACTCTGCAGACCGTGCCGTAAATGCGAAAGTTCAATACACCGTAGTGGCAGGACAGAACGGTTACCCAAGCTGGAAAGACCAATCAGCCGTATCCACCCTGGTGCTAAGTCAAGTGTCAGAATATGACAATACAGCGAACGCGAACAGCCTTACGGTCTTCTTGCGAGCCACAACAGTCGAGACTTCCGTTTTTTTGCATTGCTTAAAACAATACAATACCACCTTCCGTGTGGTGCGATGCTGTCTGTGGTGGCACCCGCACCGACTCGACCTCTTCCTAGAACCGTTTAACGTAATTAACCATGAGTTCGACTATTCGGCCTGCAATCACGATCAGGCCCGTGCACTCCTAGCTTCCAAGCTTTCAATGAATATACATGAAAGAACTCGACGCTAACGAGTACCAAACCTTGTGCGTATGTACTTTGGGAGCACTCACATCCGTAAGTTCCTGCGGAATTCTCATTCGGACTTTGATCCCGCGATTCTACACGTACAAGGATAAATAGTTAGCGAGACAGGTGTGGAACGAGGGGTAAAGACTTGAGGCTCTTTTCGGGTCCGTTCATTTGCCAACTCACTATGGTTTCGTAGGTATAGCCCCCCGCACCAAACTTCTTGGTCAACAATTTCTCAAACTTTTGCCAGTCTAAATATCTGGTTTCGATCGTTTGTTCCTCCATCGTACATGAGACCAAAGACTTAGCCTCCGTCTAAAATGCCCGGCGGCCGCAGACTATAGAAAATCCCGTGTTTTCGAATTTTCCCTATAAAAAAAACCAATAGTGATGTAACTAACCTGGTAGAATATTCGGAGAGAGTGTTTGAGGTTGAAAAAAAAGTTTGGAGAGTACTAGAGTCTCTGACGACGAGACTCTGTGAGCAGAAGGATCCAGGCGTGCCCCGCTTAATATGAACGAGGCTTGCCAAAATGCAACCCAATCCTAGCCATGCCCCATCACGATCATTTTCGCATATTAGGAGCTCAGCCTCGAGCAAGGACATGGAAAGGCGGCGGATCCCGGGTCGCTAGCATCGAGCAAGGCTGCTGAATATTTATGTGCATCCAGATGTAATTTGATAGACACAATTGACCCTCCCAGACAACGCTCCCGTGCTGGCGACATGCGTAGCTGAGAGCCTCTTACCAAAAATACAACGTAGCGTCTACAGACCAAGACAACAACCCCAAATTAACCTAAGGCTGAAGGGTGACCATGGCGCAGGATTGCAAGGAATTAATTGAAAATTTTCGCAGGTGGAACTTCAACAAGGAAGACTTCATCCTTACCCTTCCATTCTTAGAAAACTTCAAGGATGGTATGGTAGAAGCAATATTGGCAGACTCCGATCTGGAACCCTACCTGCGTCGGGAACTACTACCAGCCATAATCAAAGGCGGCAAGCTAGTACTTGCGATACTAGTAGATATCGGACGTCCATCTCTAATCACAAACTTCTACAAGTATCAAAACTTGAACGCTGAGGATTTAGACTCCAGCCTACCATATACCTCCATCCCCGACCTTGAGAAAATTATACCGCTGGACTACCTAGCGTTCTACACAAAACAATGGAGTTTCAGCGCTCCTATATTCCGGGCGAACTTGCAGGATCGTGTATTGCCTGACAGGACCGTACTGCCATACGTTCACAAAAGCGAGTGTATTGGCGAAGGCGGATTTGGGAGTGTGTACAAAGTTCGTCTACCAGCCGAGCATCAGTGCATTGGGAAAACGGCTGAGGATGTGAGTTAAATCGCCGTGCCTCATTAGTAGAACCCATTTATCGCTAGAGCTACTCACCCTTCTCTAGGTCGAGCTGGTCCTCAAAGAAATGAAGCCAGGTGGAGACGAGTCTTTTGAAGAAGAAAAGCGGATTCTATCTCTACTCCGTGGGCTAAGAAACGCCGCCATTGTTCATTTCCACACTTCGTACATTACAAGAAGTAGAATATACCTACTTTTTGAAGTCGCAGACTGCAACCTCGAGGAAATGATGATGCGGCCGATTGAGGAAGGGTTTAGCCTAGAGGCAGTTCTACGATCCCTACAAGGTCTATGCCTCGCCCTCAACGACCTACACAACTATTTTTCGGAGCCGGATAACTTGACCTTGATAGGTTGTCATTATGACCTTCGCCCCGACAATATCCTTGTCAAAAACAATAAATTCCTCCTGGCAGACTTTGGTCTTTCCAGAATGAAACCAGATCAATTGGGTTCCAAATCGATGTTCAAAGCCGGTTTCCATGACTACTTGGCTCCCGAGTGTCAGTCTCTTACGGTCAGCGCTATGGCAAAATATCCAATAGGTAGAGCTAGTGATGTCTGGTCATTCGGGTGCATTCTCGCAGAGTTGGTAATCTGGCTAGCGCTTGGCCACGAGCAATTGGATACGTTTGTCAACACAAGAAGTGTTCGAATTGGCCATTTTCGTGTCGGAATGTTCCATGACGGCCAAGGAAATGTAAACCCTGAAGTATTGAATTGGCTACAGCGGGTGGAATCCACATCACAGGAGCGCCAGGATGGGAAGCGTAGTCGAAGTTTGTTGCAACTTGTTTGGCTGGTCCGAGACATACTGCAAACCAATCCTGAAATACGACCGACCATTCGTCAGGTTACGGTTAAAGCATCTATCATTACACGAACTCATACCTTTGAGTTAATTGATGATGCTTTCACCACCCTCTACGACATCAGCGATGCTAATTTCGAGGTCGCCCTTGAAAGACATAGGCTGAATACTTGGGGCAAGAGAAACGCTGCCGTTAATGGACATCATCGTCACCTCGAAATTCAAAACATTGCGCGTAGCTCTGACTTATGGAACTCTACTCACACCGACGATATCCAGCAGCTGCAGAAGATTGATGAACTCCTCCAAGCACTATACTCTGAGATTCAGAGATTAATCTCATGTCACTCTGATAAAGCCTCTAGTTTATCGCCATCAAGAGAATTTCATCCAATTTATTACAGTCTTAGTCAACTGATCAATCAACTTTGGAGCACGCAGAGTCTCGAGGACAGACAGGAGATGAATAGTGAATTAGAAGACACTCTCCTCAACGAAAATTTTCTCGGTCTGTCACTGAACTCAACCTTACCGAATCAGCAGGACGCTAGGCGCATGCGATTCTTACTCGCCATGAAACAGGCGACAAGAGCTGTCCATACATCTCAAGATCGGCTACACTTCTACCTTGACCTAGCGAATATCACCACAACTTATACTGCTAGGACAGGCCGGCAGATGTACCCTTTCTCTATAGGCGAAATCGCAATTGAGAATACGACACAAAGAATACCAATTATAATAGAGGCGATGGAGTATAACGATCTCTGGCTAGGCAAGGAAGATCAACTCATGAGCCGCGTTGAGGGTCTCGTTTCAAACTTAAATACCCTTGAACAGTCTGGAATGCTTCCGATTCTCAGATGTCGCAATTTTACGCATGACCAAGTCCACCGCTCTTTTAATCTAGTGTTCGAAATACCCGCAACTGCAGTTGCAGGTAGTAGGGAACCAGTTAAGCCCCTCACCCTGTGCGATTTGATAAAGGAATCATCCTCAAGATCAAAACGACCCTCCTTAGGGTGCATGTTCAAGCTTGCCTATACATTGGCAAATACCCTCCTAAGTTTCCACAAAGCTGGTTGGCTGCACAAAAATCTCACAGCTTACAATTTGATCTTCTTTCGAGGCGCCTCGAACTCTTACGAGAACATTATAAACTCACCTTACATTGTTGGCTTCAATTACAGCCGAGAGAATGATGAAATTGCATTCACCACACCCCGGGAATATACCAAGCAGGACCAGGATTATCAAAATCCCAAATATTTGCAGAGTTCCAAGAAGAACCCGATCCGCTACCGACAACAATTTGACTACTATAGTTTAGGTATGATTTTACTAGAGATTGGAAGATGGAAGCCCTTGGCATCGATGACCAAAGGCAAGGAACTGCTAGAACCAGATGAGATGCTTAAATTTCTACTCGATAAGGAAGTACCCGATGTCTCGAGTTATATGGGGAATGTTTTTACTCACGTTGTTATCCGCTGCCTGACCGAGGACTTTCAAGTACACGACCCAGCAGACAAGGATGCAGATTTGCAAGTGAGGACAGCATTTTATAAAGGGGTTGTACTTCCGTTACAGCGGTGCCTGGGAATACATGAGTGATGCGTCTAGCAAATATATCACTTGGTTTCTGAATAGGGAGTCACTTGCTAGCAAAATGTAATCGCTTAGGAGAAGAATAGATTTGATCTGCTTACTACCAAAGGAAAATTCCAATACATCTGCTTTTGTGAATTGCAAATGCTGGCTAGTACTAGTCCTCGTCTGTGTCCTTGTCTGTGTCCTCGCCCACGAGGGGAATTGAACCCAACCATTCTCGCAACAGAGATTTGTGTTCCTCAACAGCGGGTAGGTCAAATCCCCAGGCCTCCAAACCCGAATCCAAAGCGTCTAACAGCAGTCTAGCCGCATCGTCATCTTGGCCTTGCCTTTTCAACTCGCAGTAGCTATCGGTCAATGATTTCACGCTTTCCTTGTTCAACACGAGGCCCCTAATCTGCTTTAACAAGCGCTCAGCCTCCCCGACTTTACCCTGACCGACATACGCCATTGATAAAGTACGCATCCACGTCAACATCAATGCATCGACTTGGCGGCCTACAACGAGAGACAAGATCAGTGTCTCCGCCTTCTCGAACTTCCCCCATCCCACGTAGACTTCCGCCAGTATAGCTTGCCAAATCGCAATGCGGGGGCTGCCATCGCCTAAAATACTTTTCTTAATCTCGATCAATTCCAATTGCAGCTTTTCGCTCTCGCTCCATTTTGCTAGGCTGTTGTAACATTTGACCTGAAATTGCATAGTAGCCAGGGTATCTGAATTTTCAGCGCCTAGTTTTTCCTTCCTTCTGGCTAGGATCTCGAGATTTAAGCTTGAAGCCTCCTCAAACTGACCACGGTTGTACAACAGGTACACATAATTGGACATCATAGTTGATGTAATAGGATTATCTGGACCGAACAGTTCCTTGTAGCCTTCTACCGCTTGCTTTAGTGTTTCGAGGCCCTCTTCCCATCTACCGACATCCATGTAGCAAGTTGCGAGATTGTTCATAATTTCAAGTGAACCGCGGTGTTTCGGCCCAAATATTCTCTCCCTCGCCTCTAATATCGTAATGTTCAGCTCCAGAGCTTCCTTTTTACGACCAGAGTCCTGCAGGCAGGTTGCATAATTTGCCATCATTTGGAGAGTTTCGGGGTGCTCGGGGCTAGTGGATTTTCTTTGAATATCAAGGGCATCTTTACTGTGCTTCAGCGCTTCGTTCCATCGTTGTTGACCCGTGTAACAAGCGGCGAGGTTGGTCATGCTTTCCGCGATATCTAAATGATCTGGACCAAGGAGTTCCAGTCGAACGTCTAAAATCTGCTTCATGAGTTTTTCGGCCTCTTCATACCGCCTTTGGTTGGCATATATGACTCCGAGTGCGCTCATCGCCGTCAGAGTCCCAGGATTCTCTTCACCGTGGACGGCTTTACTAGCTTTTATCACTACCAGGCAGAGCTTTTCGGCTTCTTCCCAGCGACCCTGCATATCGTAGCTGTGCACCAAGTTTCGCATGGAAACGATGGTACGAGGATGGGCTAGTCCCAGTTTTTTCTGCCATTCATCCACGATTCCAATCATTAATTGTTCACCCTTGGCGTGCCGGCCCTGCTCGGTATATATGTGTGCTAGATCACTTAGGCAGCCCAAGGTGTAAGGGCTTTCAATACCATATACTTCGCTGCTAAAGGCAACATTTAACTCTAGCAGTTCTTCAGCTTTCGCCAAATTCCCAAGACGCAGGTGAACAAATGATAGGTGGCGAAGAGAGACTAAAGTTCCCGGATTTGTGTCGCCCAACAATCTCTGCCTAGTCTCATATGCTTCTTGCGTGATGCTTAACGCTTCTGGATTTTTACCTGCCTCCATTAAAACTTTCGCCAGGTAATGTTGGACAAGTGGCAGAGCGCAAATGAGCTCGCTCTCACCTAAGGCGCCCTTGAGGTCCCGAATCTGTCTGCGGTATTCGCGCTCGATATCTATCAAGGGAACCTCGGTGTAACGAATCTTGTTTATTATATCAGGGTCCAGTTCATACCCATTCAATACAAGGTTGTCTATGAATCGATTTTTGGAGGGCCCTCTACGGGATATTTTCTTTTTCTCTGTTTCGATGTCCAACTGGGATTTATCTGAAACTTGAAGCCATATGTCCCTTTGGAGGCTATCTCGTAAGACACCGAAACCCACTTCATAGCAGAAGGCCAACTGGAAGGATGCATTCCGGATACATTGGGGGCAACCATCACCTTGCGCCTTCTTTTTAAGGCAATTGGCAATAAGGCTGTGGACGCGATAGTCACCCAAGAGGAACCCTGTAAGAGATGCAGCAATCTATTTTATGAAATCCAAGTCAGTTAGCCTAACCCTTTCAGATGAGTTCAGCTTACTTACGTTGAGGTCCACATGGAGCAATTGCCTTTCAATTCCTATCGGGTCTGGAGTAACCGTGTGCATTTCGACATACCTGTATCTGCGATTTAGCTATAGCCATATAGGTAGTATTTGGGTAGGCGCTATGTCAAACTTACGGACTAGTGTCACAGTCGAGTAGGCACGATAATAATATCTGCATATCGCCGCAGCGTTCGTCCCTCTCCACAAGTGTTTGGTCGAAGAAGTCTTGCAGGTAAACTCTATGAGTTTCTTCTTCGAGTTCATCCACGTACAATCCAGCCCGAGTCAATAATTCTTCCTCGCTCACGTAGGTTCGCAAAATTTCC
The DNA here is from genome assembly GCA_012184295.1 of Dactylella cylindrospora. Taxonomy (NCBI): domain Eukaryota; kingdom Fungi; phylum Ascomycota; class Orbiliomycetes; order Orbiliales; family Orbiliaceae; genus Dactylella; species Dactylella cylindrospora. The sequence continues at coordinate 488,005 of LDUD01000008.1, forward strand.
ATGTCATTTTCGAGTTTACTCTGAAATAGGACCCAGAAACAGACCAATGCAAAAGAATAGACATCCGTCTTTATAGCGCGCTGTAAGTTGAACCCTCGTACGGAATACTCGAGTGCTTGCCATGGCTCGGACTTGTGAAGGTACAGAACGTCATTATCCTCGTAAGCATACGTTGAGCAACCGAAATCTGCAAGTTTAGCAGATATTTTTCCGTCTTGTTGGTAAATGAGAATGTTTTCCGGTTTTATGTCTCCATGGATGATATCTGGGCACCCTTAGCATTACAAACCGAAGAAACTGAATATGTATTGATACAATACAACCAGGATGACATACGAGAGCCGTGAAGGCAGGCCAAAGCGCTAGCGATATCCGAGCACAATTTTATCCGATCTGAAAACGACACCTCATCATTGTTATTACGGAGAAATTGCCTCAGATTTCCTAGTTTAGTCGTCGCGAACACCAGTGCAGGTAGTATGCAATCTCCCCGCGGCGTAACTTCCAAACTGAATGCCTCCAATTTGTTGATATTCGGATGCTCTCGTACCGGGGGGTGCGTCAATATGGTTACTTCTCTTAGGAAATCTTCAAACACACCGGCAGGGTCCGGTCGCACGATCCTCTTGAAAGCGAACCCGAATTCAGAGTTCATGTAATTTTGACTAATTTGGCCAAAGGTCCCCCTTCCGAGTGAACCGAGTCCATCCTGCCAGGTGAATGTGACACAGTCCAGATGAGCTTGAGCCAGCGAAAGGAGAGCAAGAAAGTCCGTATGCGAGCTGGATTCGGACTCAGATTCTATATCGGAGGACCTGTACGACCCTTCTGTGGACCCAGACGAATAACCAGTAGACGACATCTCGTAGCTCTGTGGGGAAAGTGATTTTACAAACCCGGTGGTATCGGTCCTTCGAGAAGATCAACTCAACAGGCGATTATATAATTTATAAGGGATAACCTCCCCTTTGAAATTGCTGAGAATCCCATGGCCAGCGAATCCTTCTGAAGAAGGCTACCATCTTTCGTCTTGGCCTCATGTGCATGCATTCTCGAGCTCTCTCCCAAATGTCATACCATATATACATATAGGATCAATAATGGAGAATAAAGCCGACCGGAAGTGCCTCTTAAGCGAGTAAGAATATCCTCGTGGAGATAGTTCCTTTCGATTTAAAATGCAATAACATCATGTTTGCGAAGCTCCGAGTGCTTTCCCCCTAGACTGTTTCGCTAATTACCAACTGTCTTACGCCATCTTTCTTCTGGTTTGCAGCTAGATAGTCGAGTTCGCGGTAGTGAGGAGAAAGGGGACATTCGACTCAGTTGATCAGTGCAAACCTTTGAATTCAATAAACGCTATACAGAGAAACCCCGTGTGTCAGTATATATATACGTATGTCCTAAAGATCTAGCTGCACAACAATACAACACATCGTCCACTTCACTCTTTGGCTAGTCTGCTTGCTAGGCCCAGCCACTGAACCGGGATATAGTGGTTGTGCTCAAACAGCTGTCCCACAAGGATCCTCAAAGCGACGCCCATAGACGCATACCGTATAGTACCTAGGAGGGTCCATCAGCAAATGATCAGTTGGGCTCGGACACTCTATTCCGGAATTCTTTAGTTTGCTCTTGTTCAATTATGTCGACCAACGCCATAGCGCGAGCTAGTAGTGATGTAGCTGTGGCGTCATACTACAGAAAACGTGACGACAGATCTTGTTTTGAGCACTAAATAACAGGGTTAACTGCATCCGCGACCCGTGGCATTCAGACTGAGTATACCAACTTTAATACCTTCTAACTTTGAGCTAGCAAGTTCAGTTTTCGTTGTAACCAGAATGAAAGAAAAAAAAATCGCATACATCCCCTCATATGAAAGTAACGGAATCCAATCGTCAATCCTATGGCTTAATTGACTGTAAATCTTATATCAAAATTCCTTATCTATATTTTCTATTTACGTCCTCCGCCACTATCGATATTTGTAGACTCGCCACAATGTATGATTTCCAGCGGCTGGTGGCTAGTTAACAGAGGTAGCGGGAGGTGTGGTGGGAATGGCAGGGATGAGGGCAGGTTACCCGGCCAATTGCAAGCAACAAATCTGGGGGTTGGAAAAACACCACGCGTCCCGGCACAGGAAAAATCGAAAGAAGCTGCAGGATGTCGCAAACAGCCATGCGGGAAAATCTAGATAATGGCATTGCTTTCAAGGCAGCAATAGTGACCTTTTCTTTTGTTTACTAGATCGATAGCTTGTGTCAAACTTTGCATGTGCAGATTTCAAGGCGGGCCTGGTGAAATGCAATTCAATTGGCCCCCAAGTTATCTTGACTAGTGCTGCATAACTGTCTGAGATGCAAGAAGCTAGCTAGGCCCAGGAGCCAAGTGTGATCCTAGCTAAGCCAGCTTGAAGCGACACTGATTGAGTTCTTTTTGGTGATATCCTGATGCCTTTACTTGCAGGTGGAAAGGCTAAGCTTCCTTGCCTTGCCACAGGGGGGTTGGTGCAGCCAACCAGTGGGAGTTATAGATACGGCTAGATGCGTGATAGCAAGATCGAAGCCCGAAGGGTGGGGAAGCGAGGAATGGATATTCGGTATTTCTCTAAATCCGTAGACGACGATACAGGTTAAATATCATCTGCTTCCTTGCCTCTGGCCTCTCCAATCCTTACACCTTCTCCCTTCCCTTTCTATTTTAAAACAACCCATATTCCTCTTCCAGCTCCAGTTGGTGGCAACTGTCGATTTTCGGTTGTTGCCATCTGCGATCATCCGCTCCGAGAGAGATTGTATGTGTGCGTGTGGTGGGCTGCCCTTCTTCAGCCACTGGAATTTAGTTGCACCAAAAAAGGTTCCGGCTCGCAAATTAATGCCAACCCCGCCAAATATTTTGCATTCCAATAATTAATAGGGAAGAGGAAGGACCCTGAAAATCAATTTGTACGAGCTTCTGCAATAGCATATCTTCCTTTCTAAAATTCTCGAATTGCAATTGCAGCGACTTGGTATCGGAAACATAATCTATAGAATTCGAACACTCACTTACCCTCGATTTTGCATTCCTAGCAGACAGCTTTGTTGTTGATAAGGTGTCCAGCCAGCCAGCCAACACCAACTTGCGTGTGAATGGTTACACATCCAATTGCGAACGGCAGCTGTGATTGAACGGACCGGCCTGCAGCAGCAAAAGCGGTGCGATCTGGCACACGACAAGACCCTCGAAGCCTATAGATATCTTTCTTTTTAAAATTCTGTCGATATTACACCCATTCTCCGACTGCGAGACTATCCCGTTGATACTATTCAAAGGATGGGCATTTAACCGAGTCAAGTCTGGCAAAAATATATCAAATCCTCAGCTCTACCTGCATCGAGTCAGCCTTACTTGAACACTGTCTACCTATTCCTCTCGATCTTTGCTCGCTTTATCGCTCATTCTCTCGACAAGCCTCGACTTCTTACCCAACCAACATTCTGTCAGACGGAAGGACCACGTTGACCTCCACACTGGTTTCTTCTTTTTTCGCAAATGGTAGTTCCTTCTGTAGACGATCGAGTCTGATCGTTTTCTTTCTTTCTCTCTCGTCGTATTTGTTATTCTCTTCGAGAGAATTCCACTCTATAGCCGTCCTCAGCTACAAACAAAACGTGCCCTTCACGGCTGGTTTGTTTGTCCTGATCGCAGCAGTAGCTGAACACTCACCGTATCGCTTTGTCAACTAGCGCCAGCAGCTATCGACGGTAGCACAGGACAACCACCCACAACACAACATCAAAATACTACCCATACAACACAAAATCCTATCATCACCGTGCTGTTCCAACCATCGTGGCGACGACGGTCTTGTCCCGACACCCTTCGTTCTCTTCCTCCCTCTTCGCAATGGGCAACTCCCAATCTGCCCCTAATCCCCGCCAGAAACGTCCGACCTCGTATTCCCAACCATCAGACAAAAAACTCCGCAAAACCAACAACAAGCTCACAAAACCCAAAGTTGGAGGGGAGGTAGCTACTCCGTTTCCTCTTCCTGTTTCTCTGAGTAGGCGGAACTCAAAGGCTTCGATACAAAATTGTCTACCGGATCCGCCAGGGAGACTCAATTCTATCGATGGAGGGAATATTTCATATCCTCCGCCTACCAGGTCTGGAAGCGTTGATTTAGGGAGACGAAACAGTCTGACAGGCCCAGGGTGGAGCAATCACCCCTCACAAAAACCGAGTAGGGAAACTCTGAATAGCCCAGTGGCGGGTCCTACGTGGCTTGAGAGGAAAAGAAGTTTAACACATGACCAAATTTCCAATCCAGTTACTCCTCCATCAAATCCTCTCAGTCCTTCGTATGGACGTCCAATGACCGCACCTACAATTGATAGTATTGATGCCATGCAGGCTTTGGACCTAGATGAGCAACCTCCACCGACCGCATCTTCAACGGCTAGTTTCCATTCGGCGTTGCAGAGTCCTACTAAGAGGTTAACACCCAGCCCGACAAAGTTTCTAAATGGGGTCCAACAGCAATCCCAATCCTATCAGCAGGCGCAACTGCAACCAACGGTAACCTACATCGAAGATATCTCCTATCAAGTCCCGATTCGGCGAAGATCTCTTTTACAAGCTGCTGCTCCCGGAACAGCAACCAGGCCAAAAGTCAACCATGAACCGAAGCCAAGCCAAGATAGTATGATCGATGACGAGGTTTTGGTTTTCACCCCACCCTCCAGACTACTAGCATTGGATCTGGCAGGGACACGACCTGAAACTCCGCAGGACCAGGAAGCACTAGGAGGGTTTAGGAAAGGTAGTTTATTCGTAACCAATGGTGCTCCAAGTCCGGCTCCCAGTTCGCCATCCTTGAGGGCGACGAGCGGTGGAAGTCAGCGCATGAGAGATTCTTCCCTCTTGAGTCTCCCGCCTCTTCCTGCGGTTGACACTTCGTACCCTGCTGCAAAGCCCGAAGAGCCAACCACAGCTATACCAGAAACACCCAAGACTGAAGGCTTTGCTATCCCAAGGAAACCTGTTGGTTCCTCTGATACACCGTCGCCTCCCTCTGCGAGAAAACCTGCAGTCCAAATTGACACCACCTCGCCTCCCCCACATCTTGGACTCAGACTCGTGCCTCCTTCACCAGACGAGCCAACCCCAAACCTAGGAGAATCTAGTAACGTTGAACCTGTCTCCCCTGTAAGTGTAAATGAAAGTATCGATGAGGATCCCCACAGACGCCATCTCTTCGGCTACAGTCAACGCAACAAACAGTTCATGAATGGCCAATTCCAACCAAGTCCAAGCTCAGATTACTCGCAGACAACCTCAGGCGAACCATCAACCAAACCAGGCCTTTCAAGATCTCCATTCTCCTACGAAGGCTCCAGACTTTTACATACTACAAGCCAGGATGTAGTCGAGGTTGAAGACGCCGGGAGAAATAGTATCGCAATCGAACCTACGAAAGGATATGTGGGGCTCGACACGCCAGGTCTGGAAGAGGTCAAGCCGAAGCCTCTAGTCGTCAGGAAGAGCCTAAAAGGGAAAGAACCAGTGGTCGCCGCGGAGAGCAGTCCTCAAGAGCAGCAAAGCACCGATTACCTCCAGGCAATCTCGGCCACGGAAGATAAGTTGACTGCTGGGTCCGTTACATCCGAAACCTCAGACCAGAGCCAGGCTAAACAGAGTGCGGCGGATAGTGGGTATTCTTCCGCTGGAAGTTCTGTCCTTCCACCGTCGAATAATTGGGAGAAATCGAAGAATAGGCAATCTGCGCCAGAGCACATTGTCAATAGCTTCAATCAGGCCTATCCAGAGGCTAGGCCAGCTACCAGCCATAATTCAAAAGCAGATAATATTACCACCTCCGTCCTTACGATTCCATATTCGTCTGTAAGGAACAGGACACCACCAGCCTTAGAAGCCCCCCCAAAAACGCCAAAGACGAAGAAAGAAAAACAACTAATGGCGGCTGCTATGCGGAAGTCTATGGATGGAAATGAGGGCGTTGAGGTCGATGAAGCCGCCCAAAAGAAGGCAAAGAAGAAGAGACGTCTAAGCTTCAAGCGTCTTTCCTTTAAGAGTGAAAAGAAAGTCGTCATTGAACCAAAAGAGATCGAAAACACAGACTATCCAATTGACGCGGTAGAGGACCTGCCGAAATCCTCCCCTGGTTTTCTCCCACCTCTCAATCTTGATGGTCCTGAAGAAACTCAGTATCAGTTGCAGCCGCAGCCCGAAAGACGACAAAGCTTGACAAGTAGTATCAGGAGTGGACTTCAGTCGATCGGGTATGCCCCAGAAGCAGCGGCATTACAGAGCCCTAGCGACGAAGGCTTCCCTTACGAGCCAATGGCTATCACATCGTCAACTTCATCACGTGGGGTTCAGGCCGTAAGATCCTCAGAAACTGTTTCTTACACCGGAGCGGCCTACTATCAGCGTTTCTCTACTCCCTCACCAGGGCCTGGCAATATTTCCAGTATGGCGGCACAGAACACCCAGTCCGGTACACCAGAAAGACACCCTTCGCTACCAAGACATACTACCCCGCCATCCTCGTATAAACCTCCAAACAGGTACTCGATGGAAGAATCAAGACCAAACAGACAGGACCAGCAGCAGATGCAGATCCGCCGACGGCCTCTTGGGAACTCGACAATCAAATCCCCGCAGTCGCCAACATACTCCAACTTCAATCACTCAGGCGGGTCAATGAGGGTTTCTAGAAACAACTCATTCAACAGTTCATACTCTTACAATACACAGAGTGGACTTTACCAGTCCAATCAATTCAACAACTCCAGGGGTAGCCATGCGAGATACAATTCGCAACCCAACTCTCCAGCCTACAATGGAGTTTTACCATTCGCCACAAGTTCGCCGCCGGACCAGCAGATACAGCAGCAGCAGCCAGTGCAACGGCAAAGGAGTGGCTCTACTGGATCTGTTGGCCCAGCTGGATACCCGCACCTAGGGCAAGATTACACTACAGACCAGGCGATGTTTGGGCTCGATTTCTCTGACATTCCCGTACGCAGAGCAAATGACCTTGTTCAGAGCTATGGCAGCCCCGCAGGTGGTTACTATACAAGAAGGCCCAGTGGCGAGATGTTCTATGTCCCGGACGTCAATCCCGGCCCTATTAGCGATGAGGGGAGAAAGAAGGAAAGCTTTTGGAGAAGAGCTAAAGGTAGGAGTAAAAGTCAAGTCAGAGGGAGAGAAGTAGTAGGGTATTAAGGGTTATATATATGTTTCTGATTGGATTTTGTTTTGGTTTTACTTTCAACTTTAGGTGTTATCAGGTTTGTTTGATTTGATTTTGGGAACGGAGTTTTAACTAGTCGGTAGTTTTTGTGGATTTTGTTACCCTTTTGGCGGCGCACGCCGGATACCTCCGTTTATATAACCTCACAGAGGCGGGTTTTTGTAGATAGCTTTACCACCTTTTAGTTCCTTTGCTTTTTTTTTTAACTTATCGTTTTAGTTTGGTTTGCTTGGAGGGCGTTCGGGAATGCCTTCGTTTACCGCTCATTCTCTACCTTCGAGACCCAACTTTCAGCAATACCTCCATCACGGCTCTTTTTTACACGCCGACAAAGGACCCTCGTTTCTATATATACCTATGCATTCTGCACATTCGTCTCATCACGCATTCATCTCTCTCTTTCGTGTTTTAACTGTACTTTTCTAACTCACGTGTATCACAAAGAAAGTCCCAATACGAGAAATGAAAGATACGGCAGTATCGTACGTTACATGTATACAATCGTGCTCTGGTATATCTGTTAAATTAAGCACAGGACTGACGTTGGACAAAAACCAGCCATCCATTTCCAACTCCTGTATATAACGCCCTCCATATGAAAAAGAAATCCCCGAGGAACAAGGGTAGCCAAACGGTCTAAAAACTTTTCTCTTCTCCTATCGAATCCACAAGTAATCCCTGTAATACACCGTAGATCTATCGCGAATTTCACCCCCCAAAACGTAAAAATACAAGACGGGGTACGCCAGCCCTTAACGTCTGTTCGTCTTTCCAATTGTTCTCTTGCCCGAAAACTATTACACCAAAAGTGTTAGCAATCTCCAAAGCTCCACCCAAGGACCTTACAGAAATGGGAAAGTCCTACCAAATGCTTCGGCAGCGACGCCGTCGTATGTCTATCCGCCTCACCCTGCCTAGCCATCCTATTCATCTTCTTCTGATTCAACTTGGCCAACTTCTCCGCCTTCGTTCTAGCCCCTTCATCCACGATTCCATCCTCACGTCTATTGCTCTGACTCCTGACTCTGCTCTTTGCCCTCTCCTTCAAAGTCATTTGGCTGATATCGTGCGAGCTGATATCCGCCATCTCTACGTCGCCGTCCATAGTACTAGCGGCTCTGCTCCTTCCAGCCACCGATCTTCCACGGGATTTACTCCTCGCCCTGTCGACAACGGTGCTGGCGTCCAGACCAATCTTTTCAAGGCTACTCTTCATTTCCGACAAATTCTTCGGTTGTTTCTGACGTGGAATTATCGCGCGATTCTTCAGCGCCTTTTTGCTCCTCGCCGCGTTTCGGATAAGCTGCTTCTGCTCTCTGATAAAATCGGCCTTCATTCTGATATCTGCCTCCTCGTCATCTTCAATACTTTCCTCTTCCTCATAGAAGCCCTCCGCTTCGAGTCGCTCTTCTTCGGCTTCAAGAGCTGAGAGTTTGGCTTCGATGTCCGGATCGATAAAGTCATAGACATTCTTGCCGTCAAAGATCTCGGGAATCTTATCAAATTTCCAGTCATCATTATCAAGAATATAGTTCTCTGTTTTTATGTACCACTTTAGTCAGGTCTCGTCCGGGGCAGAGTATAAAGGTGGGTGTAAAGTAAGGATCGATACATACTCTTTAGGTTAATGCTGTAAACGCCAGCACCACCTTCTTCGGCTTCTATATCCTTCTCTAATCTCCTCCTGTTGGGATCCTCTGGGTCATATTTAACTCTAGTCTTAACTGCATCAGGGATAAAGGTTTCTCTTGTGACACCACCAATCGGCTGGGCGACGTGTATCCTATTCAGAATATCCGTCGCTCTGTTCGTCTTCAATTTTTGCTCCACTCTTGCCGCAAGCAATCTATCACAAGCCTTATTCTTGACTTCGGTAATGCCCTGTTCAGCATGGCAACTTAGCTGCAAAAGTTCCACCTCACCACCCTTCAACATAGATTGCAACAATTGTTGATTCTCTTCGTCAAGGTCCTCCGGCTTTACGACATCAATCTTGTTGACCACAACAAAAACAATTTTGTTGGCGAAGAGTGGCTTTATCGAATGGAAGAGCTGAACTTGAGCCGCGACCGAATAACCGCACTGTTCTGACAAATCCATAAAATATAGAATAACAGACTTTAAATGTGCAATTGCTGTAATAGACTGCATTTCGATCGTATTCATCTCTTCCAACGGATGATCCAGAATACCAGGGGTATCAATCGCCTGGAATCTTAGATACTTGTAGTCGAAATGCCCGACGAATAAACTCTTCGTTGTAAAGGCATAGGGTTGAACATCCACATCTGCCCTTGTAATGCTCCTCAAAAAGCTGCTCTTTCCGACATTGGGATACCCGCAGATAACTAAGGTTCTAGTATTAGGGTCGATAGCCGGAAGACGGCCAAGATGCTGTCGGACTTGTTCGAGGTAGAGAAGAGGATCTTTGAGACGTCGGGTGATGGTGGCCATACGGCCGAGAGCAGCCTTCTTCAGTTGCTTGCATTGGAAGAGCGATTGAGCATATTTTATGAGGCGTACGTAGTCACGGCAGACTTGCTCGATTAGATGTTTAGCTGTAGAGAGCTGACCAAGGGCAATGCGGAAGTGGTCAGCATCGTAAAGGGTATTCATAAGGTCCTTATCTATATAAGAATCGTATCAGTATGCGGGGACGCGGGGAGCAGATATGTTGAAGGTCGTACGAAAAGGGTGAATATCCTGAAGCTTAGGAAACCCATCAAGGATAGCTTGGAGCTTCTCCGTAAAGGTATCTTGTGTGAATTTGACCTTTCGCAGGTAGAAAGCTAGATACGAAGGAGTTAGAGAAACCATATCTAGCATTCAAGAGCTTTATATACACAGGATTTAGGGCAGTACCTCTTATTCTACTAATCTTGAAGCCAGATCGGATAACGGTAGGTGTCTTCCTGGTGGTCCTCGACAGGACGATGTCGAGGAACTCCTGCGATGTAGGCACCGGAGCGATAGCTTTCCAAGTCTGTTGATAGCATTGTCAGGCATTTGGGACTGGGATCATATAAACAAGTGAGGACAGAGGTACATACAGTTTGGACCATTGTAGCTGTTGTAGTCGACTCTCTTTATCAAAATATAAGGATAGGTCAGTGGATGTCTATTAGAGAGCAGAGACGCTCGAGGTGCTATGCGAGAGAACCGAGAGTGTCGCTGAGAGCTCAAACAGACCAAGTAAAAAAAAAAAAGTTTTGTGGAAACCAAAAGCCAAATTTTTTTTTCCTCGCTGAGGAGCGACAAATTGTGACTAAGCCAAATATGGCTAGACTGCCCCGCATCCAGCTCTGATTGGTCAAGCAGTAATCGCAACACATTTCCCGGCTTCCTCGATGTAAATGCCTGACGGAGTTCGATCCCCATTGCATCCTCGCTGTATGGATCCGATTAGAACGGAAAATATTGGAATCTTGATTACTCAGAGTGAAATAAAGACAGTGAACAATGATACCAGCTAGTTTCTACTTGGCCCTCATGATATGAATCGAAGTTAATTATAGTTTTCTCGCTTCTAATCCACATTTGAGTTTCCATAGTCTACCAACGCTACGGGTATTTTGTTTGTTACAAAACCTCCAAACCTCAATCTTGATTCTCATCCTTTCAGTCATCTTTGATCCTTCCGACGCGTTCGACCACTCGTCGCCAGCATATAAACTCCTAAGGTTGGTGTCGCTACAGACAGGCGACCATGACGGCCCCAATTCGCCCTCGATGCTTTCTCGACCTGCAGCATGGGACGGACCCGGTGGGTCGCGTCGTCATTGAACTCTTCACGGACAAGACTCCAAAGACCTGTGAGAAGTGAGTATTGCGTCTCAGCCCTTTTTTTTGTCTCTCCTTCTACCAATAATCGTTCACCAAATTGTAATAAATCTGACAATGTCTCTAAAATTTAGTTTCCGCTCCCTATGCACGGCCTCTAAATCCTCCGACCTTCACTACAAATCCTCAATCTTCCACCGCGTGATTGAAGAATTTATGATCCAAGGTGGCGACATAACTCGAGGCGACGGAAAGGGTGGTATATCGATATATGGCGATACTTTTGAAGATGAGAATCTTAAGTGGTGTGATATCGATAAGGAAGGGTTGGTCTGCATGGCGAATCGGGGGAAGGATACCAACAGTTCTCAGTATGTGTGGCGCCACCGCCCTTCACTTCACTATATAGAAGAGAAATCTGTAAGAGTCAGGCGACCTAACAATTAGGTGTCTCTCGATGCTAGGTTTTTTATTACGGTATGGCCATGAAAGAAAAACATCTCGATCTTTAAAATATGAGGAATCTAACCAATCCTTCATTCGCTTAGTGTGCACCGTGTGAGCACTTGAACGGGAAGCATACTGTATTTGGCCAAGTTGTCAGTGGTATGCAGTTTGTTAAACAGATCGAGGAGTTCAAAACGGACTCCTCTGACAAACCCGTAGTCGATGTGATCATTGCGAACTGCGGAGAGCTAGAGTTCCGAAGGGCGCCAGCCGCGAGGCCGAAAAAGGACATCGACACGAAATCATCACGAGATAGGACGAGGCGGGGAGATTCTAACAGGAGTAGAAGTAGAAGTGCAGATGATCGGGGAGGGCGAATTGATGAAAGAAGAAAGAGCAGGAGTAGGAGCGGGAGCAGGTCTCGAAGAGAGCGGACGGACCGTCGTAGAAGAGACGAACGGCGAGACGATCGTAGGAGGCATGGAAGGCATAGCCGTTCTCGGTCGCCTCGCAGGCAGGACCGCCCTCTAAAGGACTCAGCCTCTCCATCCCGTCCTAACAAAGCCAGATCGACTTCTCGGTCACGTTCACCAGAGAAACAAGCATCACCCATCGAGCCGCGGAAATCACGGCCATCCCGCCATCACCGATCCCGTCGGTCTTATTCCCGCTCTCGGTCACGGTCCCATGATCGGTACAGAAGCAGACGAGAATACGAGTATGACTCGGAAGAGGAGCGTCGCATACAGCAAGAAGAGGACCAGCGGGAATCCGTGCGACGGCAGCAGCGCACGTACCGCTCTCCTAGACGGGATGACCGGTACCTTTCTGAGAAGTCTGAGCCGGAGGTAAAATTCAAAGGTCGTGGTAGTATGAAGTACCGCGAGAAAAGTGGTTGGGGCGGTGGGTACAATAGATTCGGCCGTCTAATTTAGAACCACAAATCAAAAGGACCGCTTTTTTTTTTTTTTGGTTTTCTTGATCAATTGATCATCCCGCATCGTATAATCCCACGTTTTTTTTTTTTTCTTGCCTTCGCTAAGCATGACGAACTTGCAGTTGTTGAAACAGAATCATCTAATTGTTATTCATTCAGACAATGCTATTCGTCTTTTTGAGTCAGTTGTGTGAAACAAATAAGCCCGGGAGCAATGGAATATTATCGGCGAAATAACCCTTTTGATGTATTGAGCATTACCCCTAAAATAGGCAGATTTTAGGGGAAGTATTGCCTAGTGTTTCTGCTTCATTAGAATTCTCGAGGGACACCCGCCAATGAATATCTTCAAATCCCAACGGAGAGGGTCATACTTAATTGTGGCACCTCCTAAGGCGCTGGGGAAAATATGGTGCATCCCAGTTCGATCCTCAGCGTGGTGTGTCCGTGCACTATCTATCGAAAATCTTAATTGGCGCCTGCTATTACTCAGCGGGGACTTCCATCAATTTAACTGTTGGTCTCCCCAGAGGTTAGCACCATATTACAAACGGAGATATTAAATAGATATGGGAGACCTAGCCGCCAAAAAAATGATATATTTCGCCCCGATCCCGCTGGCCGCGGTAAACCTTCGCCAGAGTTGAACCGTGGGAAGGAGTTCCTAGGCTCTGCGTGCATTAGGAAGTTTTTCCGGGCAGCAAAACATGTGAACTCGCAAAAAGCCCGTGGCGGCGGCGGCTTGCAGCATATGATACACCATACCGACCTAATGTGACCTCTCAGAGAGGAACGATAAGTAGAAACACATTCGAACCACTGCAAGCAACTAGGATAAAGGATAATATAACGCAATTGAAAAGAAAACAGGTATTGGTATCCGTCGCCAATGGGAATGTCGACATTCTGCATGAAAGTGGAGTTTGGGACCAAATAATTCCAGAATTGCGGTCAGGGTGGAGTTTGCCTGAGAGTTGAAATGCATGCTCACGTTAAGGGATCCCTCGCAAATAACTTGCCAAAGGATCCAAAAGTGTGCCAGAAGCTTTTGGGAATACTCCAAGTGAATTTTCCTCATCAGAACCGGCTCCCTGTTCCTTGCTCGACTCGATTCGAGCGTTTCATAAACCGGCAAAATACTACGGGGAGGCAAGCCTAGTGGCTCGGTAGGTTCGGTGACGCAAAAGCATAGGTTTTTTTTTTTTTTTTTT
>LDUD01000008.1:501679-518903 GCA_012184295.1 Dactylella cylindrospora
AATTATTTTTCTCTTCTGTCACTTGTTGCTAAATCTTTCTGAGGAACGTCGCCACCTGCGTCCTGCAATAATGATACCTGAACAACTATCGATCTAAGAGCGATAACTGGCCGGATAACCCGCCATCCGGCCCGCTAACAGCTTGAAATAAAATACTGGCGAGTGTCTCAAGTTGGTAATTGCAAGCAGCTGGAGGGCTAATCTTGTGATTGTGCGACTGCTACGTCCAAAATGATTATGAGACAGGCATGAATACTGCAGTTCGAACTCAAGAGCCTTCACACCTCTTGGACCCATTTTCTTGCAATTGCTGGCTTTTGCCCAGCTCCAACTGAAACGCACTAACGATGTAACCCTCTGCCGGCCGAAGCGCAGAAATATCTGTGGATTGATAGAAAAGACGGACGGCTGGCGATTAGGTTATCATTCCATAAGAGCCTTCCGAACGCCGCAAACAAAAACAAAAATGGTCAGCGAGTTTCAGAAAGTTTAAGATACTTAGCAGTTCTCAGGTTTGATTTGATTCGCTGCCATGCATTGGTAAATTGACTTTCCGCCCGATGTTGGGATATAGTAGCTGGCTGTTATAGTTACAACGCTAATCTGGAGGCGTACCAGTAGTCTGGTAGCGTGGATGGTGCTTGATGAAGTCCCATGACAAGGTGACGATGTACTTACACTTTCTAGTCACCGGGCGAGCCTCGCAACAGCAGGGAATACTGAAGAACTTTCGGTGCAGCAGTGTTATACGAAGTGACTATAAAATTTGACCGCCCCATACAAATTTCGTTTTGAGGGTAGTGTTTATGCACTCACCTCTCTGCAGGTCCACAGGGATGACCATCTAATTTGCTGTTGGCCTTGAGTCAGTTTTGGTACATTTCAATGCCCCCCTTCTGCTCACCAAACCGACCAGAACAATCCCGTCAATTGAGATCATCACCCCAGAAATTAGGGTTTGGTGCGAAAATTTTTCTTTTTCGTTTTTCGCATGGCCCCTAGAGATCCACATCGCGAAATAAACCTGTCCCCTCGCTTTTTTGTCGTACCTGAACAGATTCCTGGGACCGTCCTGGGACGTCTGGAAGGATACAAAGCGATCTACCAAAGTGTCGGGTCGGTGTACTCCGGGACATGAGCCACACCTTCCCGTTGTACCGGAAGCAGGGCTCCAGACGCCATGGGCGCCGGGTTTCACCACACCACCACTACCGCCACCACATACACTCCAGCCGAACACACTTATGGCCGACTATCGCGAGCCGTTTCTTAAATGTTGTGATCCCGCTCTAATCCTTTTCAGTAGAATGACCCCTATTACCGGAACCCCCAGGAACACTTGTAGTTAGTGCCTTTGTGCCACCACTAGTTGACTCTCTTTGAGGGCTCTTGATTCACCACGAAAATGACGGGTAAACCCAATGCCATGGTTTGAATATCAATGCGTGGCTTAAGCGTGCCGTTGACCTTTTTTTGTTTGGTGTAAAGAAAGGTGATGTTAGCGTGCATTCATCCGAAAATCTTTCTGCAAAATTGCAAGTGCCATGTCGCCCGCCGTATGCAGAAAATCATGTACCCTAGGCCACGCGGGATTCCGAACTAAAATCTCAACCTATAGACTCAAGTTTTTTTTTTTTCCTCTTAAGAGCCCCGAGTACTCACTCCATGGATATACCCAACTAGGTTGGACCAGAAAAAAAGGAAAGAAAGCACAGAGGAGATCGTCAAGCCGCAGTAGTGTGTAGAGACCCCTTGTCCAACGCACCATATATCCTCCCAGACTTTTATTTTGCAATTTCGAGGCCTGACGTGGTGTTCTCTCGGGTGCCCTTAGCAAGGTCTCCTCCCCAAAATTTCGAAGCACTAGGGGTGGTCCACCTGTCCTATGCCTATTCCCTTAAGGATTCTGATTGGCAGTGTTTAGAGTGAAGCACCGCACAGTATAGATATCTTCAGCTCATGGCCCAAAATATATTCCTCGACGTTGACTCACGAACCTCAGTTTCCTTCAATTCACCTTTTGCTCTCTATCAATCTTATATCCGAATATCAAACCCAGAATCGATTCTTGAACAAAGTTTAAGGTGGTGAACAGGGATATCGTTAGTTGAAGACACCTCAAGTTCAGCCAAGATGTCAACAAGCGGTTCGTCTTTGTCAGAAACCTGTTCGTTGGACAGTATATACTGGAAAACAATCACCGTCCATGGCCGAGAATTCCAAGAATATTCCGTTGATGGGGTGATATATCCCGTGCCTATTGATGAGGTATGTGGTATTACCTAAGAATAGATAATCTTATAGGATATTGTAGATGCAGTGGCTTCCGCAGAATACCTGTTTTGACACAAATGAAGGTCTGTTTCAAAAAGCAGTCACACGCTGACAATTCCAAAGGACGAGATAGAACGCCTCAACAGACAGCACGCCGTCTTCAAGAGCATCTTTGATGACAGGCTTATCTTTCCGCCCGTAGAGGACCCGAGAAAAATTCTGGATTGTGGCTACGGCTCGGCTGCCTGGGCAATCGAGGCTGCTGAACGATACCCCGACTCAGAGGTTTGACTGAATCCACGTAGCTTTTATTACCCTCTTACTCCGCATTGACATCCGTGTTAGATTATCGGCGTCGACATTTCACCCCATCTTAAACCTGAGGAAACCCCAGGGAATCTCTGGTGTCAGGTAAGAATCATGCCCGCCCTTGGTCCCGCATTTCCACCTGCAACGCCGTAATCCAAATCTAATCCGATTCCAAACACAAGGTCGACGACTTGAATGAACCATTTAGTTTCAAGTCCGGCGAATTCGATTTCGTCCATTCAAGACTCATAGCTCCAGGAATCAATAAATCCCGATGGGACGGCTATCTTGAAGACTGCTTTAGGTTAGTAGCTATTGCTACAAGGTTTGATTCCAGTGACTAACTTACAATCTTGGGGTGTTTTAGGGTGTTGAAACCTGGCGGTTGGTTGCAAATGGTTGAAATTTATTTCAACGTGCAATCCGACAACGGCACTCTGACCGAAGAGCACGGGCTCCGGAGGTGGAGTAAGACCTATCTCGAAGCATACGAAGATGACAAGGACCTTCGAGCACCAACGAGGTTGAAGCCAATGATGGAGGCTGCCGGGTTTGTAGAAATCCAAACGCTCATGATGAGAATGCCGTTGAGCGGGTGGTCGCGAGGTAAGCCTACCAAGAACCCCCCATGAAAAAACAGGGCTAACGACACTTTCGTAGACTCGGAACGAGACCGCGATATCGGGAACTTCAACGTGTCAAACGCAAAGGATATGCTCAATTCGATGGCATTGTGGCCGTTCACGGAAAGACTCGGCATGCCCTTGGAACAGTTCTATGTTCTTCTCGCGAGAGCCCGCAATGAGATCGATGACCTTAACTTGCGTCCCTATTTTCCATTGTAAGTCTTCCGAGACAAAAAGTAGATGAGCATACTGAGTGGAATGGATGTACCCTACCGATATAACTGTTGTCCTTGCCGCTTTCTATCTTGTCCTACTTTGCTAACGACATCATCTTTTAGGTACGTTGTGATTGGTAGAAAACCATCCGCCTCCTAGTTGATCAAGCATCTATCATTATCTGTCCACCCCTCAAAGCGTACGTTCAGCGAGTTTTGAGTTATGGTGTTACTCATGGGAAGCATTCTTTGTCGGCGTATTGGTTTACTGCATTGAATTTAGTTGGGAATAGAAGGGGCAGGTCCAAAAAATTTAACTGGGTTCCATTCGTTAAAGGTGTGTAGAGTACACTAGTAGAATTTAAGGATCAATTATGTTTATATTTTTGTGCAGATGTCGAATAAAATACCTATACAATCATAGACTGTCGAAAATTGTTCGCTGTTCTGGCTGTACCAATGTCGTGATAGGTTCGAAATATATGGATTGATATTTGTGCTTGGTCTCCTGGTGCTTAGGAGCGGCAGAGCGAATGCCGTGAAGTCCATTAAGAGATATACGTTACGATACTCGCATTGCTTATGAATAAATAGGATCTAAGAGATGATATCGATGATTTCGGACAAGCCTGCCGGAGTTCCGAACAAAAACCGAGTCCTCAAAGTTCATACGTCGAACTTGGGCATTTATAACGGGAGGAATTACCGGGAAAGAGGTTGTGATGACAACAAAACCAAATAACCTTACCTAGGAATAATTTATCCCACCTTCCAGTCCCTAAGCGCCGAATCCTCTTTCTCTGATTCGGTATCATCTCCCTGTCTTGTTTCTTAGAGTTTCCTGCGTGCCCCGTCCCGCAAAAACCCCGAAGTTTTAGTATAATGGACCGTGCCAGAATACCTCAAGGCACCACATCGGCATTCTAAACCTTCTTCTTCGTGCCTAACGGTAAACGGAGGGTATTGTCAAAATCCTGAGGGGTGCATTGTTAATAGTACCGTCCGTGCCGGTATCGAGGTCAGCGTTCTCGCTTGGAACATATCAGCCATCTAGTCCTGATACCATGAGCATTATATCTAGTATCAGTCTGCACGAACAGGTAAGAAAAATGCCGCTTTACGTCCAATAGCTTAGAACCGCAGAGCTAACAATCATATACAACGGTATCTCTGAGTGGCCAGGGAACCGAGCTCTGTTCTGCATTGTACGAGGAAGAGGATTGGCCCTTCGTACTTGTCATGTACAATGAGGTGTCACTTGCTCGAAAAAATTTTCAGTTACCTGCTCCAGGACCTACTCAACAGAGTATTTATGCAATATGCAATATGCAACAAAGCTCGCAGCCGAAAAAAACTTACAGGGCCAAAAAAAAAATGCCGGCGCTGGGAAAGAAGACAAGAATGCGGTCAATTTTAAGAAACGGGCCGTTCATTTAGCGCTCCCGAAGGCCTAGAGGGTCGATAATCTAGACTGAGTCGAATTTTAGGGGTTCAATGGGAGATTTCATCATTTTGCTCCTGAAAACTCTAGCATCTCTTTTTTTCCCATCTCCACCAGCTGCATTCTTTTCTTATTTTTCTCCCTTCGCTGATTGATTCATCCTTACAGAGACAAATCACAATCCTGATCCACCCATCACACACGCCATGCTATCTTGGACTCAAGAACCTTGAACGGGACCACGCAGGTGCGATACTCTTTTGGGATGCGGGACTGAACTAAGGGGATGCGGATGAACCAGACTGTCGGGTCCGTTCTGGTCACGATCCCATCATTACGAAATGTTGAAGCGAATCAGAAAGCCACATCGGCCGAATGGTACCGACAAGGAATGGCCCCTCTCATGCAGAGTTTTTCTCTTCTGCCCTAGTCTTTGGAATGCACTTCGTCTACTCGATGACCCAAAAATACTCTGGCCTTTGGGATTTTTATATACAGGGTTTGTTATCAATTGGATGCGAATGATATCTTGGGATCTGGTGGAGTGGAGTTTTGGCTTGGAAATGAGTTGCGTTGCACCGCTTGAACCAGCAGCGCCCACCCACAATTGCATTGCCAGCACCCACGCTTGTTATGGCCAGAAGGGAAATTTGAGTTTTTGCTATCAAAGCTCGGCACCTTTTGCCGCTAACTCTGCTGGCATGGGGTGGGCATGCGTACTCGGTTGGGGCCATTGCATTGCCAGTCAAAATTCCCGACCCAGTTCATAAAGATGAAGCCGGCTGTTCTACGGAAAATATGAACTCAAATACGAGGGATTACATGGTCCGGCCGATTCATTCCCGCAGGTGTGTTTCTCGAATCTCATACCATGGTGAGCAAGCCTCCTTTCGTTTTGGTGTCAATTGATTCCAGAGATGCCAGTTCGCCCAGTTGTTGGCGGCGATACCGTTACAATCTTTCCACTTCCCATCCGAGCCCCCCGCGCGTGGAGGGCATTGACCTAGGAATGTTAACAATAAGGATTGAATAAAGCGAGAGCCTTATTGGCGGCAAGATTCCCAAGAAGAGAAATTGCTGACGCGTGTTCTCGCCGAAATGGCTTGAGTGCCTGAACGGATGGTGTGCTGCTGCAAGCTGAGTTTGGGCCACGATCAACCGGAAAGGGCAATCAATCAAACGCTCGCTTGGCTGGCTTGTGACAGGTGAGATTTAGCTGACCAACAAAAATACTAGAACAAACTCCACGCTTCCCAACCGATTATTCTATTGGATTCATCCTTTGCTCTTCTCAATTGACCTCGCAGGCATATCCACTTTCCGATTATTGTTTCCTCTGATACTGAGGCCCAGTCGAAAAGAATAAGATCTATTGATTTTAGCAATGGCCATCACGATTGACGCCCATCACATTCGCCTGGCAAAGACAGGCTTGGCTTACATTGGTGGTGCATCCATCCTGTATGGCCTCTTCAAAGTGCTAGCCGCTGTTTTCAACATTTTTATCCAACCTGGCAAATCGGTAAGGCTCTCTATATAAGATCTGAGTATTAGAAAACCGTGGACGCCCGGTTAACCCAATGTTGCCCCGCTAGATCCGGTACTTCGGGCCAAAGGGTTCTTGGGCCGTCATAACAGGAGCCTCGGATGGTATTGGGAAGGAATTCGCTTATCAGTTAGCCTCAAAGGGCTACAGCATCCTCCTGATATCCCGAACCGCGTCAAAACTCGAGGAAATCAGCAAGGACCTCCAGTCCAAATACAGCGTGCAGACCGACTGGGTGCCAGTCGATTTCGCTGCGAACCTTGACAAAGATTACGACAGCATCGCGGACCATGTGAAAGACAAGGATGTCGCCATATTGATCAATAATGTCGGGAAAAGTCACGACATGCCTGTCCCGTTTTTGTCTACGGAGGAGAAGGAGATGAACGACATTATTACGATTAATTGTATCGCTACACTCCGTGTAACCCAAATCGTGGCCCCAGGAATGGTATCACGAAAGAGGGGTCTGATCCTCACGATGGGTTCATTTGCTGGCCTCACGCCTACCGCTCTTCTGGCAACATATTCTGGCAGCAAGGCATTCCTTAGCCACTGGTCTGCGGCATTGGCATCTGAGCTTAAGCCTTTTGGCGTCCACGTTGACCTTGTCAACAGCTACCTCGTTACTTCCGCCATGTCTAAAATTCGAAGGTCAAGCATCACAATACCGAATCCAAAGGCGTTTGTCAAGTCAGCACTTGGAAAGGTTGGAGTGTATGTTGGCGGTACCGCCGGCGTCGTTACCCCGTACTGGAGCCATGCTATCATGCACTGGGCTCTAGAGAACCTTGCCGGGCTAGGAAGTGCCACCGTCATTGGTGTGAACAAGAGTATGCATGAGGACATCCGTAAGAGGGCATTGAAAAAGAAGGAAAGAGATGCAAAGAAGCAGTAAAGTCACGGTATGTTGATCAGAAGCAAGTGGCTTCTCACTACATAATAAAACCTGCAGTCCTTGCATTCCGCGACTTCCAAATGCTAGCGTCTCTTCAACGAAACACTTCCCTAGAACAAAACGTTGACTGTATTCCTAAAGCTGTCGTGCCCCAACGACTTTCTTTTCCACTATCAACTCATTGCGAGGAGGATAATGTAATGTAATGCAACGATCTGGGTAATTACTGTAGAATACGGTGATTAGCGCCCTAAAACGTATTTAAGGGTGTTCCTCTCTAGGTGGCAGGCATCGAAAAAGAATTTTAAATATCAGGAAGTTCTTTCAAGTTTATTGCATCTGGCTTAATCCGATATACTATTCGGCATGTACTTAAGCATTATAGTACTAATAATAAATTAAGAATCGGCCAACATTTGCTTCTCTAGCAGCAGGGCCACCTATTTTGCGCGATAATTATAACTTGTGGAAGCCGGCATCCAAAGTGAACTCGCTAGGGCAGTTGGGCGGGCTTTCGGGAAAGTACAGGCTGGATATGTGTTGGATGAGAATAGCCAACTTTGCGAAATTTCTCGCGTTTTTTGGTGTAAACACCAACAACCATCCATACACATAGTAACCCTCATCACGACCACTCGGTATTCACCCTTCATCTCCACATCCTTCAAGTTCGCCCAGCCTAGAATTCGTCGCTGCCTTCTCGTAGGTGTTTGCACAAAGACAACATTGTCTAGGCCATTGTCGCTCAATCCATCTTTGCTGCTTAACTGACTAGGATTCAAACATCACCCTATTCGCCTCAACAAGACTCGTGCGCGACAAGCCTTGCGAAACTTGGGATTACCGTTGTCGCTCTGTCTCGAGTCGCTACATGCACGCGTGTATGGATATTAAGATCTAGATCCTAGATTACCCGCTGCAGCATCCACCGCTCGTATCGTCTCGAGAATTCGTAGTCTCTAGGTAGCAACGTCCAAGAATGGAGGGCCGAACGACTGAATATCCCGATTTCTTCTATAGTAACCTAGCAGGTTCATCCACCAGGCAGGATGGGGGGGTAGTCCAGCCAAGATATAGTGCAGAGCAAGCTGCACAGTCACAACCACAGCTTTACTACCCGACACTGCCTAAATCCCCACCGCAGAGTGCATTTGCGTCTGGTGGCTCAGCTCGTGCATCTAGACAGCCTGGATATTCACAAGCAATCGTGCCCATCCAGCCTCCTGCTCCTCCGTCAACCGATAACCTGAAGCCGATACCGCGAGCCCAAAAAACAGTCAATGAATATCTTATGTCTGAAGCGAGATTCCCAGAACTAGACAACCTGTTGGCGGGTGGAATGACCAATGAATACAAGCATACCGATACCGAGCGGGCCCCATTCTACAGAACAAACCTCTTCGAGATACCCGACCAGATTTTCGAGGCCTATAATCGAGTCCAAGTGAGTACAAGGATGGGATTATTCGCAGAGATTGGTAGAGCGTGGATAACGGTGGACTCGACCTTGTATCTATGGAACTTCTCCAGCGGTGGCGATTTTCAGGAGTATGCTGAGCCTACAGGAAGCAGCATCCTTGCAGTCAACCTCCTTAAACCTAGGCCAGGAGTCTTCGTCGATACAGTTACACATGTTCTTGTGGTTGCTACTAGCGCGGATATCACCATCCTTGGAGTATCGGCCACTCCTAACGGTCGGTCATTCAACGGTTGCGACATCCAAATGTACAAGACCAACATGACTGTACCAGTTAAATCCATAAACGTCGATATTATCGAGGGATCCGCAAAGACTGGACGAATATTCTTTACTGGTTCCCATGATAATGATGTCTACGAACTTACGTACCAGGAACAGGAAGGCTGGTTTCAGCCACGGTGTGGGAAGATCTGTCATACGCAGAGTGGAATAATAGCACAATTCGCGCCTAAGATATCTTTCCTTTCCGGGCCCCAGACTACGGAGAATACAACTCAGATGGTGATCGATGATAGTCGAAACCTCCTCTACACCTTGTCCAGTCGATCTACTATCAGAGTATTCCACATGAAAGAGAGCGGAGTCCTCAACCTAGCACTGGTGAAATCGTTTGACAGCTCCCTTGGCAATATTAGGGTATCTCAAGGCCTGCCTCGCATCCTTAATCCTAACACCCCGCTTATCTCCATCAGTGTTGTCCCAGCCCAACAGGGTCGGAGAGTCAATCTTATTGGAACTACAACTACGGGTGTAAGATTATATTTCAGTGCAGCATCGGCGTTCGGTTCTAGCTATGGAAATGGAAACGGACCCCCACCACCTGCGGATATGCAAGCCACGCATTGCCGTTTGCCCCCTGCCTCGGCTGACAAGACCGGTCAACCGACCTCACGAAACGATTCATGGCATTCGCAAGTTCTGACAACTAGCAGGAAGGCCGCTACCTTTCCTCCCGGATACTTCCTCTGTTTTGTTGCGCGAAAAGAAGATGGAACAGAATCTTTATTTATGGCTGCACCCGATTCTGCTCGGATGAGCTTCCTATCCGATCAGATGGGAGCCAAAATCTCTCTGCTTGAAGTTTCAAGCTGGATAGATCTCGAGAGCCGTGCCGAAGCAATCCAACTGGTGACGCCTCCCTTTTCCGCAGCCTCAACCCCTCAGGGCTTTGGTAACGAAATGACAGTCCAATTCGACCAAGCGCCAACTGAGGTTGCCATCCTCACTAGCTCAGGCGTCCATATCTTCAGGAGACGAAGGTATGTTGAGATCCTTGCCAACTCGATCAGGTATGGATCATCCAACCCCAACAGCCTTGGGGTTGAGGGCGAAATCAGGAAATTCTTCGAAAGTTACGGAAGATCAGAAGGTTGTGCTGCAGCTTTGGCTGTTGCCTGTGGTGCCTTGCTCTCGGACTCTTTTGACTCACGTGCAACCGGAAAAGTAACGGATACAGAAGTCGTAGAAGCGGCCAGGAAATACTTCATCGAATTTGGTGGGAAGGCAAGAGTGGAGAACGAATACGATTCTACATCCGTACCGCCTTTGGACAGCGTTAGGGTTTCTGGCCGACACGACGGTATTGCCATTTACATTTCACGAATCATTCGATCAATCTGGAAACGTCAAATTGTTTCTTTGACATCCGCTCCAGGCGCACCAGAGACATATGCCAGTACAGTCCCGGTTTCAAAGCTCCAGGTTATTCAAGAACAACTACAAAGATTATCTGACTTTTTGTCGGAAAATAAATCATACATTGAAGGTTTATCTGGTGCAGAATCTCTGATGCGCGTTGGCAGTCGCGTAGAAGAAGTTGCCCAACAAGCAGAACACCGGGCCCTTCACTCGTTAGTTCAACTTGTTTCTTCTATGATTGAGGGTATATCCTTCGTTCTAACGCTGCTGGAAGACAAGCTTGACGAGGTCATCGGACTCCTGGCCGATGACTATAAGGCTGCTACCAAGAAGATGACATTTGAAGACCTCTTTACCGCCGATGACGGTCGTAAAGTGGCCAAGGAGCTTGTTGCAGCGATCGTCAATCGCAACATCCATGCTGGTGCTAACGTTGACGTTGTCGCCGACAGCTTGCGGAAACGTTGCGGGAGCTTCTGCAGCGCCGATGACGTCGTCCTTTACAAGGCAATTGAGCAACTACGTAAGGCAAGGGATATGGTGGACCCAGACAGTAAAATGCGCTTGCTTCAGGAGAGTGAGCGCCTATTTTCGCAGGTGGCTTCCACTCTCACTCTTGATACTCTCAAGGATGCCATGGAAGAATATCTCTCACTTCAATACCCTTCAGGTTTGTTTCTATATATCCGAGTTATTTTCAGCTCAAGTTCTAATTAGATGAAAACAGGCGCTATTCGACTTGCCCTCAATGTCGCGAAAGAGTCGGATCGTGGGAATTTAGCACTCTCATATCTTCTGGATGGCACCCCTGATGAGGATCCAAGGGTGGAACAGTATCAGAAACGGCTCCGGATCTACGAGACAATCTTTCCAGTCCTCGAAGTTGTCGACAACGAAGCCAGCAGTGCTCCTACGATGATTGATGGGCTCCCAACAGATGCTCATCGCCGCCATCAGTTGGCATATCAAGTTGTTTGGAACTCAGATGACGAGGTCTTCCAATCCTGCTTGTTCGACTGGTTCTTCAAGAGGGGTCTTTCCGAAAAGTTACTCAGCTTCGAAGGACCAACAATAATTCCATACCTCCAAAGGCGCGCTGCTACATCTATTCAACATGCCGACCTGCTTTGGCAATATTATTCTCGACGTGAAGTCTACTATGAAGCCGCTGCTACATTACGAGAGCTTGCAATGAGTCCATTCCCCATCCCTCTGGACAGACGTATCGAGTACCTTAGCAGAGCCCGTGGCTTGAGCAACTGTCGCTGCCCTGTCGGTGTTCGTCAAGCCATGAATGAACTGCTTCAAAGGATACAAGAAGAGATGGATGTCGCTATGATCCAAGCCGACATCCTCAGAAGGATTAGGGAGGACGCAAGGATTAGTGAAGCCAAAATGCTCAGCCTCGTAGAACAGCTGGACGGTGAATTGCTCCCTATGACGGATGTAAGTTAATCCTTTGAACAGCATTTACGATCTCCTTGGATCATACTAATTCGCAGTAATCAAGCTATTCAACCGATATGCCGACCCCTATGGCTACTGGGACATCTGCTTGTTGATTTTCCAAGGTGCCGACTACCACGGCTCCCACGAGATCCGACGAGTCTGGCAAGCCCTCCTTCAGAAAATCCATGATGATGCTACAAACGACCCAACCAAAAACCCTCACGAGGTTGTTTCGGACGAATTTAGAAAACTCGGACAGAGGTTTGCATTGTCAGAATACATATTTCCACCGGATGATCTGGTTCCAATGCTGGAGATATACGCCGTGGAAAATGTGCCAGACACCATGCATACCTCTTGGGTTCCACAGACGTTCTTGGATGCTGGCGTTAGCGCAGAGTTGCTGCTCAAAATCCTGGATGGAATGTTCTACCGCGATGAGGTTCCGTTTAAGGGTGTTCATAGGAAGAAATTGGTTAGGGACGCGGTGTATGTGGCGGAGAAGTGGTTCAGGTTATCGATGAAGAGAAGGACTAAAGCTTCTATGTTTGGAGCCGGGGATCAAGTTGAAGGTGGCTTTAAGAGGCAATACGTGATTACGACATTGGAGAAATACAAGACCATCCTATCAGGCCCTCAAGATGAGGGTATCAAGGAAAGATTGGAGCGATTACTACTTGAGATTAAGAGGATATAGGTTTCTGTGAAGATTTTTTTTATTATAATTTTACAACATGTTCATCCTTCTACCATTTCTTTTAATGTCATCCTGCGGAGTCTAGTTATTTGCGATTTTGCTTTCCTTTTTTTTTTCGTTTCTCATTCCATAGAGATGGAAAAGTTGGCCTGTGAATCCACGAGAGGATATTGTAATTTATATCTTTTTACTCTTTAAGCGCCTTCCCTCCTTGGTCACCTCGGTTCCTCACTGTAAACGTTGGCTTGTCCCTATATCATAATGGTCATTTTTATGTACACCTTCACTAAGGATAGTGGCTTTTTCAAGATTCGAATTGTATAATAGATTTTTTTTTTGTTTACTTTGGCTGACTTTTTTTCTTTATCTCGTATCTCCCTTCCTCTGAATGTAGGCCTATAGCTAGGCTTTATGCTCGATAGCTAGTAAAAATCCACCATCTATATTCTTTCATTGTTAATTCATTCTCTATAAAGTTCATCTACCGCTGCTAACTCCTCTCCCACCTCTTCTCTGCTTAGCCCACCGCCCTTGCGTTTCCTTCATCTATCAATAGCATTATATTGTTGAAATTTGTTTCTCTCCTCCCTCTTGCTCTCCCGTACAGCTTACGGTGAGCGTCTAAAATGATGCAACGACAATTAAAAACAAAAGAGGATAGAAGGAAGGAAGGAAAGAAACAGATCAAGTAAAAAACGCTGAAAACGTGTTGAAACGCCTTTATCCGCCCGTCTCCCATATGTTAATTGCACAGTATGATGCATAAAACAAAGATAACAAAATAAAACGCCGGTAAAAATGTAAGAAAGGAAGGTTGGAAAGTAGAAGAGGTATCGCTTCAAGCGTAGAGTGTTGAAAAATTATTTAAAAAGATCTAACAACCGCACCCTCTGTAAAAAAAAAAAAAAAAAAAAAAAAGGGAACTCGCGACGCCGTTGAACAAAACGAGAATTACTTTTGGAGCTTTCGCTATGCAAAGGTTTTCCGATATCATGGTTGAAAAATGACTTTTTGTTTAAGGTGTATCTTTCTCGTTTTGTACAGAGTTCATGTTGGATATTTTGACGCCGAATCGAAATGTATCATCTAAAAAAACAGTTTTGTTGAAAAAATATCATGGTTGTTGAAACGCCTGGTGCCATGTAGGATTTGGCCTTTTGGTTGTAGTTAAGACAAAAAAATTCGTTCATAGTCATTATGGTTCTAGAGGAGTTGGTTGTATGGAAATCAATGAGCCTCAGTTTATATCGTGGGAGGCATCACTAAGCCGCCGGGACACCGTTCGTTTCCGTCTTTTCATGAGAATCTCCATTGGTATGAGTACCGTTGGTTATCTTCAAGTTTTGGAGGTAATCGTCAATTTGAATCTTTTCAGCGAGGTTGTCGACCTTGAGACCATCGAAAAGCTCAAAAACGGTTTGGTTGTCAAGAAAGTTGTTGTTAACTAAACTCCTAGTTAGCAATGAGATCCAAGATCAAAGGTGATCGCACCAAATGGAGATATACCAATGTTAACCAGATACCAATTCTCCATGACAGCACTGACTATGTGTCTGCTAGGAGAGCTTTGTGGGTAACAGCCCGCCCAATCTTCCCCAAGCCGGTAAAGCTCATCCTTCCAAGCTAGGAAACTGATAAGTTCGACGATAGTCGGCTGCACGATTTCCTTTCCAGGAAAAACGCCCCAGGTGACAGCGTTTGGACCACCACCAGCAGGAGCATTGTGATGCAAAACACCTGCCTTATTCACAGCATAGTAGGTCAAGTCAGGATGTCTCTCGATCCTAGTAATCAGCTCGCTTAGGACATCGGGAGAGATGAGAAGTTCCAGATACATCTTCTGGTAGACATATCCATTTTTCGGTCCCCATCCGTGGACTGGGTCAGATGACTTAACACTATTAAGTGCACACTGCGAATTGGTAGTTAGGAATCCACGCCTGTTAAGGTCAGACAGTTGTTGTTTGATGGGATTGGCACTAGTATCAATCGGACTGTCAGACCATGGTAGAGATTCTAGCTTCCCTTCCATATATCTAACGAATAAGTCCGCGATATCGGCCACTGTCTCAGGATTGCCCCACCGCTTAATGTTCTGCTCCTTGGTTCCTTTGAGAGAAATTCCATATGTATCCAACTCGCCGAAAGCAGGTGACCTAGAGTCACCCCATCTACCGTTTGGGAATTCGTCCCATTCTTGCGTACGAGCAATGTATGACTTGTGACGATTCTTCCAGAAGATTGGTCGAACGTTCTCCTCTCTTCGCCCAAGACCGAGAGAGGATTTGAATGGCAACGCTGGTATGTCCGGTGTCTCTAGGCTTGGCATGAGGTCAAGGCCCTCAAGTACCATGCGAGTTGCTATTGCCAGGTTCATGGTGTAGCTAGTAATTTCCTGTTAGTACCTTGCCCGAAGAAGTCAATGGAAGTAATTTACTTACAAGTGTAGCTGGTTGATGCCCGACGCTAGGATTTTCTTGCACATCTCGACTACAAGGTCCCTTCCAATATCCCGAACCGCGGAGTCATCATTCTTGACCGGCTCTAAAGCTTGCATCCACTTCTTTGGGATGTGAATCTTTGTCCAGTTCGCTCGTCGGATAAAAGCAGCATATGTCTGGATTGGCATAATTCCAGGGATGATCGGAACCGTAATGCCTTTGGCCCTGACCTTCTGGACCCAGTCTAGGAAGATATCGACATCGTAAAACATCTGAGTAATGATGAAGGTGGCACCAGCATCAACTTTCTCTTTCAAATGCTCCATCAATACCTCCGGGTTATCCTCATCATCACAGCCCTCAGCGTAGCCAGCGACTCCAATGTCAAAGTAGTCACCATATTGCTCCCTGATATATTTGACGAGGTCTTTCGCGTATCGAAATCCACCAGGAACGGCGGTCCACTTCTCATTCTCCTTCGGCGGGTCACCACGAAGCTGCAAGGTCACACAGAGTTGGTCAGTAAACCGCAGTGCCAAGGAATGGAGTCCGCAGAGGGAGCCTACAGCTAAAATGTTGGTGCAACCACCCTTGTATGCCTCTTTTAGTGCATTGTCTAACTTCTCTTTCTCCATGTTCGTGCATGTGAGGTGCATGCACGTCTCCAGTCCATATACCGTTTGGGCCACGTTCACCATTTCAGTTGTGAGATTGCTCAAGCGCCCGCCAGCGTTCCATGTTATATCGATGAACTGGGGTCCAAAGGAGGCCATACGCTCCATACCTGCGGTGGTTTAATGTGTGAGTTAGGGAGGAGAAGCGAGGGTGTTGTTATATGCGGATCTAACGTACGGTCATAAAGGTTTTGAACACCCTAATAAGATCTACAATTAGCACGCGAGGCAGCTATTACGGGCCAATGCTATGAAATACCTGTGCGGTTTTAGGAACGAAGTACTCAAAGGAGAAGCAGGGTTTGCCTGCTTTCTCGCAGGCCGCCAATTTGTCGCTAATATGCATTTTTAGTGGTATAAGAAATCTAGACGATTAGTTCTACTTCTAAGCGGCGGGAAGCAGTCGCAAGTTCGCAGAACCAGCTTGAGAGCAAACAAAGGAACTGCAACAAAATGCGGAAGGTGTATACGTCGGAGTGGGGATGAGGAAGGGAAGAAATCGATAAGGAAGATTTAGAGGGTTGGAACAAAAGAAAGGTCTAAAGAAGGGTCTGAGTATTAGAGTATTAGAAAAATAAATTATAATTCACTTAACCCCCCATTTTCTCAAAGAAATTCAAACGGAATAAAAAAGTGAGAAGGCAAAAAAAAAAAAAAAAAAAAAAAAGGATTTGAAGACCTTAGCTCAAGATTTTTCTTCTGCGTGCAGGGGAAGCTCAATCCTTTTTTCCCGGGATCGGAGGAGCACACCGAACAGGCATTACCACATCGAAACTCATCCAAACTGCCCGAAAAGTTCCCAACATTTGAAGGAGACATGCGAAGCAGATGGGACGAAATATGTGGGACTGACAATAACCGCAGAGAGGTGATTGAGGGTTCACCAAAAGCTATCCGGGGGACGAATTTTAAAATTCTTAACGTCTATCGGGGTTTACTCTCCCGAAGGCCCGTATACAACGGCAAGCGGCTTTGCTTGTCGGGCGAGAAGAGAGCAACCAAGCACTTACGCAGTCGCATCCTCATCATGCACACTTCCGTTTGCTCAGATGTTCCCCCGGATTTACGCTTTGGTCGGCCCGCTCTTTTCTTCAGTGAAAAAAAAAAAAATCAATTTGAAGGTCACTCCCCTGCAGAAGCTAGCTGCAAGCGATCGAGCCGATGATTGGCCACAAACTCGTCTGGACGCCTCAAAGCTCTGGTGATCCTCTCATGAGCAATGGGTGGAGAGAAACCGATGCCATTGTCGCACCGTCCGCCAACGAGAAAATTGCAATATAGGTTGTGTAACAATTAACAGCGTAACATATAGCATGATGTAGAGGAGCAGCATACCCACCGAGACGGCAACTGTGTATGTTTGACCTGCAATGTATCTGGATCGAAGTGGAATGCAGCGAGTTTCGTCTGACCGTGTGCGGTATCTACGTGTTGTGTGCGACGTCGAACCAGCTAGATGAAATGTAACTCGCAGGTTTTTGCTTCTTTGCAAGCTGCAGAAAGTATATCAGTCGAAAGTTTAAAAAAAAAAAAAAA
>LDUD01000008.1:521754-536930 GCA_012184295.1 Dactylella cylindrospora
AGTCCGGGACGCAGCGACTTGGGGTGTGTTGAAAGGAGGTGGGCCAACTAGCGTAGTTCGGTACACATCTTTCTCCCTCAGCCAGCGGCCAGCAGCCACAAAGAAAATTTTGGCCGACCACCCCTCTCCAGCACCAGAAACCTATTCCTGCCACCGCCCAGGTCTCGAATACGGCCCAAAGTGGAGGAGACGGGCTTTTCCCTCCCCCATGCAAGGAAAGGCTTGCTTGGCTCATGTACCCTCCCTTTCTTCTGCAGAAATTATGGGACCCGACCTCCTGCACATAGACATTGTGGGGACAAGCGGTATGTCTGTATCATGCAAATTCCCAGAATGCTAAAGGCTGATGCTATTTTTGATTTAGAGTTCCACCTTGTTCTTTTTGACTCTACTTATAATTGTTTTTTTGTTGAGCAGAGCTCGTTCCCCCAGTTTTTTTTTTTTTTTTATTTTTTTATTTTTTTAATTAAAATGGGACAACATAGGGAGCATATCATATCATATCATATCATGCGAGTTTCAGCTTTTCGCTGGAAGGTTGAAGAAGGTTCATTCCGAGTTTCCAAGCAGACCGAGACATCGCACCGCCACACGTCATGTCTTCTTAGACATTCCTTCACCCGGCCGGGATAACGCATGGACGGCTATCAATCGTTAGTCGAGCGCGGTGCGGAGGGAGGGAAAAATTCCCTTCTCTTCCAGCGTGCCTGATTAATCAAAAACTCAGTCGAGTTTCCGTTTTAACAGCTGTCGTACGGCTCGAAGCGTTCGCATAAAGGACTTCGCTAGAAAATCATTCCATTCAAGGCATGTGCCCTGCGAGGCATCGTGTCTTAGGGGAAATTTAGATTTTATGCCGAACCTTCGAAGCTTGGGCCAAAGACGTCGAATTCGGAATGCTGTCAAGTTGCATTCGACCCAATGAAACGGCTCTTGGGGTGACGATCTTCCAATAGTTTGCAGCACGAAGACACGTTGGTACTTCCGCTGGAGCGGCCGGGCGTATTTGAAATACTCAACTAGGTAATATCCTGAGAAAATAAGTAATTTAACCCAGGGTTGTTCGATTTCTTCCAAAGCAACCACCCCCATGCAAGGGTTGACTACTTCACTGCCTGTCGACTTTTTGGGAGCAGGTCCAACTTTAAAGCGTATCATGCTACCCAATGAAGTTCTTTGTGCGAAAGAAATACGGGATGAATTCTTCTTTTTGCTCGGATGTCAGTTCCAACTGGGAAGCTTTGAATTGAGGAGAACAATACACACAGCAGCGGGCCAAGGGTGTCAAATGAGCGGCTAACATTAAAAGGCTTTGTTAAGCTTACTGGTTGATTATCATGTTTCGAAAGCATAATGCCATGAACTATAGGCTCGTCATGAACACCCGAGCATAGGTCTAATGTCGAAACGACAGGTTGATTAGCTCCATTCTGCAACCGCATGTCGATGGGGAACATGAGGAGAGGGGGGTAAATGTCGCCGTATCATCGGGTATGTACATTTCAGGGATACCGACATCTAAGAAGGGTCACTTAGGATCTCATGGAAAGAGGCAGCATCTGCATTCCCGACAGAAACTCGGCGCACATGGGCATGGGCTCGAACCAATATCATCGATCTAACCTTGGCCGAAATTCCATCAGCTGCCCCAATGGCGACCTAAAGATATGCTCGAGCATGGAGGTCAATGCCAGGCTTGTCTTGCGACACCCCAATTTCGAATCAAACTAGGTACTCCCAGCTAAGCCGACCTTGGTCAAATGTCTCAATCTGCCGTCGCTACCAATTGCTATCTCCACGGTGGACTAGAAGCATCAAAATGTGGCTTACTGTCCTCATGCCCGGTGACGCTGCTGCCGCAAAGATGCCGGGACGGGCGAAGTCAGTCGCCGAAGGTCAGGATTGAGGGGTCAGCAATATTTCCATCTGTGAGGGGCTAGTCAAGCTTTCCGATGTTGCCAGTGTTGGTAAGGTCACCCCCAAAAAAAGATCACAGCTGTTTGCGTCAAAAAACAAAGGTCGGTTTGAATGTGGATATCAGCGATTGCTTCTTTTTTGGTATTCTTTGCCTTTTAAACTTGCTTTTTGAGTTTCAATAAATTTTTTCCCACGCCTGCCCCGAAATTCCTCAAAGCCCGAAACCATTTATTTTATTTTATTTTTCGAGCGGCAGGGACAGCATTCAGGGAGAACAAAAGAAAAAGGACCAAAAGTGAAATGCCCGACCCTAGCACCAGTCCCCTTGTCCACCAGCACCATCCCGGCTCGAACATGCACCCCTAGCTTGCTTAGCTGCTGTGAAGCTTCCGCCCATTACCTCCGCTGCTGCAAGTCTGCAGTTGCTCGAGTGCACGAAAAGAATGTTAGGGTAGTAGGGGGGTGTGTGGGAAGGGGCACGAAGCATACATACAGTATAGTAGCTCTGATCGGACAAGTGATTTTGTTGCTTAAAAATTATCAAATCAGCATCGAACTACTAGTCTCCTTCGAAATGCACACACATCACCCGGGCTACGTCGATGCTGATGAAGCATGAAGCGGACAATCTCGTCGAACTTCCCCGCTTGTTTAATTCGCTGATCTTTCCCTGCCCCTCGGCTGAATCCATCTTCCACACTCAGAACGAGAAGAGAAGAACGAAAGAAGAAAAAAAAAGTGTTGAGTCTCTCCATTTCCTATATCCGTCTCTTCTTACTTTCTTTTCCCAAGAAAGGCCGGCACCCCGCGACTCAATTGGCTGGAAAAAGGGTGTCCCGTTTTTCCTGACCGAAGCTGCGGCGTTAACTGGTGACACTTTTTATTATTCCTGTTACTTGATGTTTATTAAAGTTTAGAGAAAGAGTCGTGGCGCTATTTTGTTTCGTTCGAGAGGTCTTTCGTTTCTTGAATCGGGTTCGGTTAAGGCCAACCGGTGTCTATTCTGGCTGGGATGAACGGTGCATAAGCAGGTGGAGCCTCCGATTTTAGGGACCCCGTATACGACACGAGGGTACTTACATGTACGGTATCCGCGGCGGACCCCGTAAAAACTAAGCAGATCACTTTTTTTCGACTTCCTCCTCGTCGTGGAAAGACCTTTTTACTTCTCTTTTCGAGGTGTTCACATTTCGCTGCCTTCGGAGCATTGTGCATTTCCCCAAAAGGTCAGTTTCAGATCCACCAGGACACAAATGACGGAGGTTAACAGCGATGGTGGCTTGCAGGCTTCCCAGTCAAAATTATTCAGGCAGAAGGTATGGCATTTTAGGTACACAAGAAAAACTTGGGTGCCACAAAACGCCCAGGGGACTTTTGTTTTGTGCGCCGCTGGCTATTCGAGTTAAACAGCGTATACACTTCGAGAAGTCCCTCTTGACTATTTAAGTATTACATAACTTAATATCGATCTTGAAATATAACCCTGCTGAAATCCCTCTTCAACGTGATCAATCTAGGTATTGCACTTCCTAACCTCACACACAACACCGTTGGTGAAACCAAGTGCCCTCATACACACGCTATACCAATAGCCAAGCGGTTCCCTCTTGAATTTTTTCCTTCCCTCTTCTAGCTGTCAGACTTCTTATTAAACATTGCATACTCTGATTAGTTAGCAACACTGCTATCTGGCCAATTTCTTACCAAAGTTTTCTGATCCGGATCATTTCTCACCTATTTACTCTCTTGTTGGGACCTGACGATATTACATCCAGCCAACATGTCGGAACCAGCGGACGTGGAGTCGCAACCTCCTACGGACGAGCCTGAGAAGATTGATGCCGGTGGCGAACCATCTAAACCTACCCGGGTATCCAAGAAGAGAACGAAGACTGGATGTTTGAGTAAGTCACAGCCGCCACAATAGTCTATACCTGTCATCTTTCTAGCGTCCTATGTTTGCTCTTGTTGCCTGTTCCCTGCATAAGCTCCCAGCTTCACAACTGCATATTTGCCGTATTAAATTTGCTAACATGACAACCAACCTCTGTAGCGTGTCGAAAGAGGCGTATAAAATGCGGAGAGGAAAGGCCAACATGTAACAACTGCGTCAAAAGCAAACGAAATTGCGAGGGATACAGTCAACGGGTCGTCTTCAAACTGGGGAGCTTTGGCGCTGAGGATGGCCAACTCGATGGAATGGGTTACTATGGATTCCCTGACCAGATGCCTTATTTACCTGGGGCAGACCCGTCATTACCTTATGCCTTGCAAGCTGCGAGGGGAAACTTGAATCTACAACGGATTGCTCCTGCGCCATACACTCGTCGACAGTATGACGAGTCCCTCCCTGAAAACCAGCTACACACGACGCTGCCTCCCCACCTCCAATACTACATGGGAGCGCAACAGGGAGGCCAAGGCCCAGCTGGCCCATATCCTCAGCCGTCGGATAGGGAGGGTAGCAACGCTGCCGATATCCCACCTGGGTTTCCTCAAGACCCAAATTTCCTCCAGCGTGCTAGATCCCCAATTTCCCCAATCGACACCGGGTTGGCCAGTCGAAGAAGCGCCTCCCTAGTGTCGCCGAGCCATCCACCACCACTCTCAGCAACTGAATCCCACTGGCCCGCATCCGCAACATACCCAGCGGACCCAGCCTTTGCTTCAAGAGCTTATGGACATGAGACTTCTCCTCCCTCCGCAGCATCCCCTACAGGCTTCCCTCTTGGATCTCCTGGCTATAGAACTGGTTCAACCATGGCACCCTCTCGTCCAGGACCTGCCGCCGAACTGTCACCGCACCGTCCTTATGGCTACAATCCTTATGAATCTGGTCTTGAACACGCGCACGACGGATACCCCGGTGCGACTTATCCTCCAGATCAATTCTCAGCTACACAGTATAGACGAGATCCAGTTTACGACCAGCACGGATTCCAAGGTAAGCCCTAGGCTTCCCTACGATATTTGGTGCTCTCGCGAAAACTGGCTGGTTATGGTTTCTTGTGTTGCGTTGCAAAAGCCTCTCGGATTTCTGCAACATGCTTTATCATTTTTTTAATCATTTTTTTTTTCTTTGTTTCTCGAGATGTACAAACTGAACTTACTGTGATATCAGGTCCCGTGAATTTGCAAGAAGAGCAACAGGGTCAGTGGCAAGAAGGCGAAGTCCCTGTTGTCGGGGGTGCCCAAGAAGGAGAAGAAGTAGAAGAAGAGTTTCTGGATGATTATGAATTCGAACACGAAGACGATGGTGATGACGAGTTCGACGACGACGATATCCAGATGCTGGATGTCATCCCTCGCCAGACAATTGCAACAGCTATCACGCCGTACGCGCAAAGCAATGAGAATACTCGATTGACGTTCCGTAGCTTCTTACCAGAATCTGGAACGTTGGTGAAGTATTCACCTTCCACTGGGGCTTCACCACTGTCGAACCCAACTACGGCAAGGATATTCTGTCACTGGGTGTACGTCGTTGCACCTAGCATGTCAATTTTCGAACGGCATCCAGCCAACCCTCACCAAGCCTTCGCGCCAGGAACGAAGCTCAATGGGCCGCAGAACGTATGGTGCTATACAATTCCCACAATGTCCCTATCTAGTCCTTTATTACTGCATGCGTTGCTCGCCGTAGCAAGTTTGCATATAGCAAAATTATCAGACGAACCAATCACTTCATCTTACGTGCATTATCATTTTTCGTTGCGCCGTCTTCGTAAAGCAATTTCTGATGACAAGGAGCGAGCTTCCGTGGCAACTCTTGCCGGAACCCTCCTGTTGGCTTATTACGAGACTATGGCTGCTGATGTGAGAAAGTGGAGCAGTCACTTGCAGGGAGCTAAGAATCTCCTCAAAGAGATTGACTTTGACAATCTGAATAGAAGAATGGAAATACTAGAAGACGAGGAATTAACCCAAGAGAGCAAAACCTCGGCCTTTGACGGCATAGCTTCCATTCGGAATCGCAAGTTGCATCAGAAGGGAAAAGTGGGTCTTGAGAACCCGACAACGAATGATGATCCAATCCGAAGATACATCTTAGGATCACGGGAGCGGAGGAAGATGTCGCAAGTCGAAAAGGCCCGCGTTACGAACGCTAGGGTGTCGACGCTTCGGGATCAGGAGATCGCCATAGTGCAGAGTGATTTATTCTGGTTCTTCGCTAAACAGGACGCATATCAAGCTCTCTTGAGTGGGGAAGGTCTTGTGTAAGCAACTTCCCTATCCGTCCTGTACTGTTGCCGATGTATACATGTACTGATTAAATGGATGATCCAATAGGCTAGATTATGCACACTGGAGCCAGTGTCCCCCGCGTCCGAGGATAGGTACCTTGGGTACATCCTACGGTTCGATGGATTATCTGTTCCTCCTCTATGGAAGGCTTGCAGATTTTCAGGCTCGTGACGCGAAAAGGAAGGCGGAGGTCGAGAAGTATGGCCCTGCTCCGGCTATTTTGGAACTGATGAAGGCTTCCATGGGTGGGCCACCGCCTGGGGGACCTGCTGGACGGGGTGCTGGTGCCAGTGCCGGTCCTCCTCCAATGGGAGGGCAATCTGGCCCTCCTTCAGCTAGTGCGACAGGTGGTCCACCTCCTGGTTGGAAAGGTGGCCCGCCTCCTGGATGGACAGGTGGTCCTCCCCCAGGCTGGACAGGCGGTCCTCCTCCAGGTTGGAAAGGTGGCCCTCCCCCAGGCTGGACAGGTGGTCCGCCGCCAGGATGGCAAGGAGGACCCCCACCCGGTATGGCGGGACCTCCAGGAGCCGGTACAATTTCTGGCGGAGCTTCGAAGCCTGCAGCCTCAGGTCCTACGGATGCTGCATCGTCGACAACGTTACCTCCTATGCCTGGTGCGGGAAATAATAGCCAGCCAAGTCCACCATCGGCGAGTTCAGGTGCGTCTAAGATAATATATCGGAATATTTTCTCACTAGTAGACACTAACACGAACGCCTATAGGTCCAAAAATGCCTCCCTCAAGTAAATTTACTAAAGAGGAGCTTGACGCAATGGCGGTGGAAGCCGAGCTGGAGTGGAAAGAGATTTACAATGCCCTCCTTCTATTCCAAGAATCATTAGGCGATGAATTCCAACCTCTAGAAGAAGATTTGATGCCGCCTCAGTCGTCGCCGTTCGGCGATGCGATATATTATCGCACGTACTCCGTCTCGTGTCTTCAGGCACTCTACAAAACTGCTCACATAATCTTGGAAAGATGCCATCCGTCGATGCCTTCGAACGGGTGGATGGCAGCTGGCGTTGCAGCCCGCAAGACTGCTGCCTTGGCCAACGAGATGGGCCGCATAGCAGCTGGCCTATTCCCACCGCTAGAGGCTACAGAGATAAGCCCTCCATTGGGTGGAGCGCTCATCGAGCTATCTTTCTGCATGCTGTTCGCCGGCGTGCAGTACCAGCAGCTAAATCAGCGAGAGTGGTTGCTCGATCACCTGTACAACGTGGGCAAGATGACTGGGTGGGGAACCGCAAATCGATGCGCCCTTGGATGTGAGCACGCTTGGGAGAAAGCTGCAAACATGGGTAAGGGGCCGCCACATACCAGAAGAGAAGGGTCGACACCGAGAGAGGCCCTTATCGTCGGTACACAGGATGCTCCGAACTACGTGTTCATGGGGTCCGCCAATAAAGCTCATTGGGCGACGGGGCTTTTAGGACCTATAGAAAACCGGTTCGAGACTATGACGCTTGAACAGTAGCCGACTTATTCTTTTTGGAAAAAAAAATTTTTTTTTATGACTGAGTAATAATTAGTAATGAATATTCTGCAATAATGAAGGATTCTGTTGTATTTTTTTTTAGTTCCCGCTTGCGTTTGACGAGACGTCATGCTGAGAGCCTTGAAGCGAGGACGGATTTGGAAGCTATCATTTTTCATGAACGAAAAAAAACACTCATCATTCCTTAATATATTCTTTTCTGGAATATCTATCCATATACCCGATTTGTTAAGTGTTATACTGGATGTAATCTTAGCTTCGCTAGACCAAACGAAAGCAACCTATCCTTTTAGACTTAAACGGTAATGAATTACCACTTGCAGATATTATTAAAGGATGCTTACATGATCTCAAGATATGTCGGCTATATCGCTACGGATATTGCATCCCGAACAAATGATAAATGGGAAATCCCAAGAGAGAAAGTTGACGTCGGAACCGTTTTACGTCGTGAGCCAATCACGTTGAAATTTCTATGTATCTATTATATGCACGAGAACTGAAACAGCAATAACAAGCAAAACGGAGAAAAAAAATTTAGGATCTATAATCTAATATTGCATGTTGCATCCTGCATCCTGCATTCTGCACCCTTTTTTTTTCTTTCAAATTTTGCAATCTATGACTCTAAGGTATCATCGATGCTCCCCGAAATGGTCTATCTGGATATCAATCTAAACGATTGCACCTTCTAAAACTTTTTTCTTTGTTCAACTCCAGCGCGAAATGCAGCCAATTGCGGAAGAAAATGAGAAATAAGCCGGAAAAAAGAGAGGGATTAGAAAAAAAAAAAATGGGCCGCTTGTAAACTCCTTCCATCTTGGTTCGGATTGTCGTGTCGTAAAAAATATTTTTGTTGTCAAGTTGGTCTTTTCATCGTCGCTTTGTCGTCGCTTCGTATATGTTGCAATCATGGTAATGCCTTGGGTACAGTTCTTGTCTCGTAAACCCGACCACGGTCTTGCCTAGCTTAATCTCCCATCTCAACGTCTCCCTCTTCATCCAATGTAAGCCCCGTATGGAACTTGTAGACCCAAGGTCCAGCGGCGGCATACATCTCCCTACACCCATCAACCTTATCCTTCGAAAACCTGATGGATGAAACTTCGTCGTGCATGTCGAGAGTCTTCAACAACCTTCCACTAGAGATTGAGTACAATCGAATCCTATGATCCTCGCCGGCCAATGCCATGATCTCCTGAGAATGGTCGACATCGAATCCCAGCCCAATGGTGATTTTATTGTGGGTTTTGTAGGTTAAAACAGGTTTTGCTGCATTCTTTGGTGCACCGCGTTGATGACTCGGGATAGGTCGACAGAAACGGAGGTCGTGGAGAACGGCCTGGCCACCGAGACCGTTGACGATAATGTGGTTACCATTGTCGAGCTTTCGGAGGTGGGTGATGGAAGAGATGTGCGAGGCGAGCGCAGTCTCGTGAGTGATATCCTTCTCTAGATTGCGTCTGTTGTCGTAAATGTGGATTTTACCATTGCGAGAGCCAGTGAGAACGATATTCTTGTCGAGATATTCAAGGGCGAGAACGTCACTTTCAGGGCGGAGGAGGAGGGCTGGGGAAGTGCTGGAAGTCAGGGAAAGAAATCCTCGTCGGCCTGACTTGAAACTTCCGCCGATAGCTGTCGCTCCGGTCTCACTCATGGCACACGCCCAGATTGTGCCAGCGTCTGGGATTTTGGTGACTATACGGTCATCCGTTAGCTATAGCCTCCCTACGAGACCTGTAAACCTCAATTCTTACCAGAGTCAATACTTGGCCTCCCAGCTTTATTGAGGGACACAACAGCATAAGAGGTTCCGGAGGCAACCCTGATGACTCCGCGTCAGTAAAGGTGTTAAGAAAACATATAAAACGTAAACGAGTAAGGCACTTACAGAATTCCCTTTCCCTCTGGCATAATGGTGGATGATGTCATACGGTTCTCCTACAACAATATCAGAAGCTAGCCTTCGGGGGGAGAATGGGCTCCACTAACCATCTCGGGGAGCTTGACGATTCGAGCAGCGTCATTTCTCTCCTCATAGAAGTGATCATATGGCTCGGGGTACCATCTAATCCAGGTATGTCAGCTTAGCGATTCCAATATGGCCTTTGACTGATATAGAGCTTACCTAATCCCCTGAATTGGAGCAAACGTGAAACACCCACGTAGCCCGGGTGCGGTTTCCATACCGGAGAGCCTCCTGTCCCTTGAAGCTCTGAAGATCTGCTCCTCCTGCAAGACAGTGGCCCACATGGCCAAATCTCCGTCCCTTCGAGGTGCATCAGGTGCCAAGAGTCCCATCTGCATTCGCAATCTGTAATTGAACAGTCCATTGCTGCTGTCGCTAACTCGACGTCTTCGCTTTAGGAATGGACGTATAGCTTCCTCCTCTCGGCGCTAGTGGTCATACCCATGTCAATATCCGAACTTCCGACAATTTGCCATAGCCAGGAATCTCCATACCTGAACTTCAGCTTCCTCGGCTGCCTCCTTCTCCTGCTTTATCTTGTCGGCATTGTAAACGGAGGAGGTCTTGGTATGAGCGGCAGTGATCTTGAAATACTTCTTTTTCTCGTTATCTGTTGGGCAATCCAGCTGGGTCAGCTATCGTCGCACTCCGGAACCGTTCTGAGCAAATACGTTCTCGCTACTTACCGTAGTAGAATCCCGGAATTTCCGGGAGAAGAGGCATTGTTGCGAGGGAAGCTTCCAAATAGCATTACTGAGTCGCACGGAATCCGATTCGAGAAGAAGCGAAAAAGGGTCAGACCACCTTTTTCGCAATAGCTAGAGCTTGAGATGTTGATGGAAAGAAGAACAAAGAGAGAGAGAAAATAAGGGTCTCGGTTGCTAGCTTGTCCTTTTTCTTGCAGCAGCTGCTAACAAAAAAAAAAACTTTTGCGAATCTGGCAGGCAAAAGCTAATTTTTTTTTTTGTCCTGGCTCGAGTCAAAAAGAGCAAAGTAAGCGGGCCAGACAAGAATTGGCGGGTCTTCTAGAAGCTGATGGGAATTCCAGCGCATCTGATTCGCTAAGCCAATACTATAATTGGAAACCCTCCCAGCAACATCTTATCTTATCGGAAAGGACCATCTAATCTAATCGTCATCTCCCATGGCCCCTTCGAGAGCAAGAGCTAATCCACCCCGAGGAAAACACCAGGAGAATATCCACGATGGGCAAGGCCAGGCATAGCCACCACTGCCGGAAGGTACAACGGCCATGTGGATCGGGTGCCAGCAATCCAAACGACATCCACAACACATCCGCTTCGGGATCCACGGCTCCACCGTGTTCTGCAAGGCCAGGCAGAGCCGCTCCACTGCAAGCTTGTAAATTATGATCCGAACGCGAGGATCATGTGGGGGGTCACTGGACCCATAGGACATTGAGGAAGAGAGAGCAGGAAGAATATCCTAGTTTATCTCAACGTGCCAAGAGCCTCCCGGTTTATGATATATAAGGTATTGAAATTGATACAAATCTTTGGCGGCACACGCGGAATCTAAAGAGCAATTACATAGAGAAAGAAAA
Source organism: Dactylella cylindrospora (assembly GCA_012184295.1). Classification (NCBI taxonomy): domain Eukaryota; kingdom Fungi; phylum Ascomycota; class Orbiliomycetes; order Orbiliales; family Orbiliaceae; genus Dactylella; species Dactylella cylindrospora. The sequence goes on from LDUD01000008.1 coordinate 532,949, forward strand.
TGGCTAAGGAGATTATCAATCATACGTAATCCATCGGACGACATACTCTTTTCTCAAGCGTATTGGGGTGGCCTGTGTGGTATATACGAGGTCCCTTTTCGTGTGTTAAAAACGGATATAACAAGAATGGGACGGAGACTGGGGATTGTTCTTATCTCTCTTTGGGTCAAAACTCGGAGATGTACGCGGTAGTTCCCGTTACTTTGGCACTGTAGCTTGACCCGACCTTGCAAGTCAGGGATTCCGTTGACAGACGGAGAGGGGTGCGTGTTAAGATGCACGGCGATCTTTGTATAGCGCCCGCAGTGCAATTCCATCCTTATTGTTTTTAAATTCTAAATTTCCCCCCTTCGCTTTTTCCCAACCGCCTGGCGTGCCTAACATGCCTCGGCAGGCAGGGTAAAATCTTACGGAAAAGGGAATTCATGTGACAGTTAATTTCCGAAGGCTGGCAGGATGGCCACACCACACGCACCGCCATTCAATAATTGGACGCCTATAGTCTGTAGACGGGATTTATAGATTATATTGCAGTGCGAGCAAGGGCCCTTAGAGGGTTTTATGGGTAAATGAAAATCATATCTTTATCCTCTATAGGCGAACATGCATCTCCCTTAAACACGTATCGCCTGAAGGTGTATAGGACGAGTGTTGAGAACCGAATATTATAATGAAAGGGACTTATGAGATCGATCACAACGTCTCAGCGTATTGGCAGAAGCGGTTAGAAAGCCCGTGACGGGCGAGGATCTGGGGTTCGCATTCGTAGATGATTACCATAGCTCTCAATCAAAAAGAATGTCAGCCGGACGTTGGGCACACTATCCCCGACGTATCAGATTGGCTGATAATTGGGTGTCGGAGGTTGAGAGGAAAAGGGTAAGAGGGGAAATAAAAAAAACAAGGCTCGGTCGCTGTGGCTCCGACCCCAAAAACTTCCTAGCAGAGTAATTTTCCTGATCCAACCCTAAACTATGCAAATATAAGTTCAAAGCGGCCATGCGGCATAAAACTGGGTCCTTGGAAGATCCCCATCCCCATTAATTGCAGCGAAACTTCAGGCTGAACGGGAACCATATTGACGGGATTCAGAAAAAGAATAATAAAAACTCAGGTTTGAGACCTGGTAGACCTGGTGGCTGGCAAAAAAAAAGGGACCCCAGCCCCTTGCTCGGGCTGGTCAAAAAGAGGGTGCGCACGCACGATGGGGTTCGAGCGGTTAAGCTCCCAATGCTGATGCCACGTTTTTTTGCGCGAAAAAGGAGGATCCACAGTTTTAGCGGGTGTCATCCCCAGCTTTCCCTGCCCACCTTGAAAGAGGCTATTTCGGTACCGGTTCAAGGATTAATTTCGTATCAATTGGACAGGTGACGATGCGAAGCGACAACCTGACCCATATGGAGGGGGTTACCCGTAGCAGTGACACACCGGCCATGGCTTTGGGCGTTCGTGGAGTCCCTTTCAGATGCCTCCCAGAGGAAGGAGTCGCACAAACATGGGCATCTCGAAGAGGTCCACACATAGATGAAACTGCAGGTACCCGTGAAGACATTGTGGATATCGATATCAACGGGCTTCTTTTCTGCTCAAACAATCGTCAGACAGTTTTTTTTCTTTCGATGACCCGGCTGTCATTCGGGAACCCTGCATTATTTTCTCTCCCCTCTTCAAGGGAAAATTCCCATATCGCTCGTGGTTCTTCTCTCAATCATTTCTCGTTCGCAATGGCAACCGAATTCGGTAATACGTCCGAGGCACAGATTTGCCGATACTGCGTACCGAGCACATTTCGTGGGGGTTTTAGTGCTTGGTAATGCTGACGCGGCCGTAAAGGGTTAAAAATTCCCCCCTGCCCGTGCATACGGTTCACATTGCCCACCATGACTCGTTCAAGATTGTTACGGCAAGAAGAAAACTAAATTCACAAAGGATCTTAGTGCGCTCTTCGCGGGCATGAAGAATTTCGCATAGCAAATTGCAAAGTACTCTGAGTACATCAGACCACTGCAGGTCTTCATGTACGCTCTGAGGCAAGTGCGTTTTGAAGTGTATTGTATTAATAACTCTGAGGCGTCCATGTTGAAATTCTCCGGCCACATGTCCAAGTGCACGGATTTGTGTGATTTTTCTGGAAACATTTAATTTCCAGACTGATACTGCCTCGAAGCGTCCAAGGTATTCGCGATGCCGGGTCTGCCCTTGCTTCTTCTCGTTTTTAATATATTTAATCCGTCCACAAGATTTTAAGGTTGCTGCATCAGTTGGAGGGGCAGCCGCCCCAAATGCTGAAATATGTCGCAGTATGTCCCGATCGAGTGAATAGCCGGCAAAACTTGCTGGCCGGTGAAGACATATATAATAATGCTCGTTTCGCCAGGCCAACTAGCGGAGTCAAGTGACTGATTTTGCAACACGGGAAGATGCTCCCCAGGGCATTTTACTGTGAGTGGTCTGACGGATATATCCCCTGATGACGAGTACCTCTCCGTAGCTTCTTCCCCTCTTGTCTGGATAGATCAGCTTGAACGGCGGCGGACGTCCCTTGGTTATTCAGGCTTAAGGTTTTGAAAGTTTCAATTTTCGGCTAATCGGGAGGATGCTGATAGACAGTTATGCACCGTGCCATATTCTGACTGCGACATGTAGCCATGTAGGCATTAGCTGCCAAAACCGAATGGGACGGGTGACAAGACAGCAGCAAGCAGCATTGGGGGAGTAACAGTTACAAAAGGAGGGGTAAATCAATGCCGTAGCTAAAATACGCGATCCGTGGTTGGTCTTTCTGGAACGGCCAGGAGTTTCGTCCCATCCCTCCCATCCGCTCTCTCGGAAATCGCTCAAACCTGCTGCAAGTACGCAAGCTTTTTTGTTCCCTTCGCCTGTTCCCTCCTTCTGTTGGTTGGTTGGTTATATTGTTCAAACTGCCTTTTTTTTTTTTTTTTTTCTCAGAAGGCTGGCTGCAACAACGTGCAGCATCCCAACCCAACCTCCTTCCCAGCCAACCTAACCTTTCCCACAAACAGTATCTGGAAGATCTACGTTAGCCGCGGCTAAACGAGTTCGTCCGTTCTTATTATTTTTTTTCCTGCTGTTCCCCCCCAGCATGAAGGTATTAAATTTCCTTAAGGGTTGGTAAAAGAAAAAAATGACGAATCACATTTAAATTTCGCACAATTACTGCATCGGGAGGCGGATTACGAGTTTTCCCCCAGGCTGAAACGTGACTTCGCTGTGCAGCAACGCTTCTTGTATGGGCATTACGTGCCGTGCGCAATCAAACGGGGGGACTGTTTTTATATCGAAGAGACATTTTTTATCCTGCCTTGCTTCCCACACACACGAGCTCGGGAGCTGGGGGCCGGATAACCAGCCAGTTAAATCGCGGCTGGGCTAATGCAGAGGGCTTGTGGCTCTCGTTTTTTTTGGACTCGATCTCCCTATCAGTGATAAGATGTCTCGCTCGTACGGATGCTGTGATTAGAAGAAATAAAAACGCCAAATGCGTCTCCGATTCGATCGCGAGGAGGTGGATTCCCAGCTAAACCTGAAATGGGTCGGAACTCTGGCCGAAAGAACCTGGTCCGGAAAAATATGCACCACCAGCGAGAAGACGAGAAATTTTCTAGTCTAGCAAAGATCGGGTAGGAGCCACATGAGTAGAATCTCAAACCACCTCCTGCAATGGTTAGCTGGGAGAAGAAAAGGTTGACGGTTGACGCCCCGAAAATGTGGGAAAAGGTGCCCGGCCTGAACAGTAGCTGCTGAAGGGCCGATGGAAAACCTAATTTTGCAACACCTCAGGTCTCACGATGAACAGCTTGCGAAAGCATGATCAAATCTTGCAGGGCTTCCATACGATCCTGTAGCAAGAATAGCCGTTACGCTGCAACCCTTTTAGACCTTTCCAAGAATCTCGGGTCGCAAACTAACTTTTTTTATGCGACCTGATTTCTTTTATCAGACCAAAAAAAAAAAAAAAAAA
>LDUD01000008.1:540460-559305 GCA_012184295.1 Dactylella cylindrospora
CCGAATTATCCGTCTAGAGTCCCACCCGCATTTATTTTCCTTTCCATTTGCACCACCACCGCTGCATAGTCCTTAATCTTAATCTATATCCCAACACCCCCCCTCGACTTTGTGAAGGAATATCGTGTCCGATCTTTGATATCGACTTAGACTGTTACCTATCTCCTGCTTTCGACAAACTTCCAGTTGATCTTTAAGGGTCCTGGTTATCCCGTTTTTGCGATTTTTCAAACGTTTTCCTTCTGTCCGGCGCTGGCCTTCAATCTCGGTAAGTGGAAGTACAAAAAAAAAAATTGTTAGGTATTAGGGGAGATATATGCCACCAGAACAAGATACATCCACCAACCCCCGCGCTGCCTCAAGACGCAGAAAGTGGTCAACATTTTCATCTACTGTAATATTTACTAGTGAATGCTTTGATTTGCGTCTTTGGCCTGGCGGTTCTCGACTTAACATCGAATATACCTCACCTAATACGCTTATGCAGTTGCTTATCGCAAAAGTTGGATATTTATCTGGGGAATTGCGTCCGGTAGATAGTGCTAACTGTCTTTTTTATTTCAGTCAGTTCAACTTGACTAGTGGCTTTCGGCGACTTTGAAAAATTTAACTTTTTTTTTCTTTCCAAAGATTAGCTGTAATAAACCACTCAGTCAGTGAATGGCAAACGAGCTGTTATAGCGGGTTGGGTATCTGGACAAAGGATTTTGGGCTCGGTATTTTGGGATACTTCCTGCTGGATTCTTGGAGGAAATTAGGAATTGGGATCAATTCCATGAGCACCATGGAAAGACTTTTGCACGACCAGCAGTCGCAACCATTTTATCCTCGAACTTCAGTATCGATTCATCAGCCTCCCGTCAGCGGGCCAGCTTTTGGGAGTATGAATTCTACATCATTTAGTTCCGCGCCGCCTTATCAGCCTGGGCCTGCGCCGGCTCCATATTCCTCCCAGATGCCTCCTCACCAAAGGATAGCCCCTGCTGGGAGTGGGATGCCAGAACACGAAGGTGCACATAATCTTGCACATCTATCGAATTCGACACCTTTCAGCCATAGACCGCAGCCGGTTCCGCTGCTTCCCATGCCGACTACATCTATGCAACATCAGTCGCAACAGCAAAATGCGTTGGCACCAATAGCTTCAGCTGCCCACTCAAATCCCCGTGGGAGTGTAACACAGGCACCGCTTGGAGCGCCAAATGCTCCAACAAGCGGACCGAGAAATGCTACAGGCAAAGCGGGCGAAAAATTCGCTACAAATGTGCCGTTCCCTGTCGCACCGCCGACCAAGGATGCAAATGGCAAATTCCCTTGCCCGTATTGCACGAAAACATACTTGCATGCGAAGCATTTGAAGCGTCACCTCTTACGACGTGAGTCGCAGCTCTTTTTCCTTTTTGCCCTCTCCAAGTTCCGATCCGCTGACAGATCTATCAATAGATACGGGAGACCGGCCTTACCAGTGTCCACTGTGCAAAGATTGCTTTTCCCGCAGTGACATCCTGAAACGACACTTCCAAAAGTGCTCAATAAGGAGAGGCAATCCTACTAACGCAACCCACCTTTCACAAACCCACGCAGCCCGTGAAGCGGCAGCGGCAGCGGCCGCTCAATCGAAAAAGGCAGCTGAGGAGAAGTATCAGAAGGATTACATTTCTACCACCCCACCTCGGCCGCAGACCCCAGTCGGTGAAATGAACCTTACACCTGCTGCCATGCAAAACCTACAATCCAACGGAAACAACACCAACTCCTTTCCCGATTTCCAAAGGGCGAATACCGCTGGGTCATGTGACGAGTGTGCTAGGGTGAAGATACGGTGCGATTACAATCAGCCCTGCCAACGCTGTAGCACTCGAAATATCGAGTGCACTTATCTCAAAACCATGAAGAGACACTCGGTCGCCGCGATGCCCCATGTTCAGAGTGGAGGAATGCATCAGGGAGGCGGGGTACGCTTCGATGGATACTCATTTAGAGGGGAATCAATGCAACAAAATGCAACACAAAACTCGACGATATCGTCTCCGCACGAATATACTACGGATTCTTTCAACTTTGCTGGGCAGCAAGCTCACCAGTACAATTCAGCCCATATGCCTCCAGGACAGCAAGGGCAGCCGTACTCTCAAACTTCAAACCCACACGTTCCGGGAATGCAAAATGCCCCAAGAAATCTGCCTTACCAACGCAGACAGACGATTCACGACACTCTCTACAGCCCGATGCATCATCCGCATCAACCGAACGAGCTGGATTGGTCTTCTTTGCTCCAACCGACCCAGGAGAATTATGCCGAGACAAACTTTTACGATCCACAGTCAGGAACGAGTGGAGGTCACGGTCAGGGGATGGCTCCTATGCCAATGATGAACCAACGACCCGTTTATGCCACCGAGGTAAGCTGAAACTGTCCTGTGCTCAATCATGTAGGATCTTGACGTAGTGACTCTAGTCCGGCGTGAGAAGGCATAATTCCCAGGATCAAGGATTTTCGAAGCCTGCGGAGCCGATTAAAAAGGAATGATGTATTCAAATTTACGATACGAAAGGGAAAAAAACTTGTCCCAAATCCGCTCATTTCCATCGATGCCGTATTTACGGCTTTTCTCTCTCGACATTCGAATTCCCTTACCTGCAACGCCACCATGAGTCCATGTTTTACTCGGGTACCTGTTTTTAACTCTCTACGTCGCTAAATGGATTGCCTTTTGTTACGGATTCCCGCTCGACCCGGTTTCTGGGACGCCCAAGCCAACTCAACTAGAACACGTCAAACACACAATCTTTGAAACTCCCTTGCGCCTCATTTGGCCAGCGAATCCACAATTCACTCCCTCGGCCTTACAGCAGTCGAATGTATTTACCTCCTTACCTAGGTGTATTTATTGTGCTTCCAAGCATAGCGTGTGGTGTATGATATGCGAAACTGCAGTCGCTTCCGATGTTGTTTTTTTCCGGTTCTTTTCACACCGAAATGTTCTTACTTTTTCTACTTCTCTATTCCGTCAAGTTTTCCTTTATATTTTTAAATCTCGCTCTCCTTTTTTTCTTGAGATGATTCACATGGTTTCTTAGATGGGGAAGACTTATTTCATAGAATGGATTCGGAATGGGGAAGGCTTTGCATATCTCGAGTTTTTCTTTTTGATCCTTTTTGCTTAAAGTTCTCTGCTGGTTGGTTGAGACCCGTTACGTCTGCTCCGATGCGTCTCCTAGAAGTTTTACCTTTTCCATATGATCTCCCTGGCCGTTTTTGCGATTATTCACCATTTAGCTTTCCCCTTTTTCAATTCAATGTGTAATTTTTTTCTCCCTCTTCTCCCTCCTATTTTTTTCTTCTTCTTTTCTATTTTTACATATTTCGCTCACTGGAAATGTTTTACACATTTTTTTCCCGGCCTCTTTTTCTCATTCTCTCTTTCAAACACAGAAGAAAAAAAAAGTGCAAGATATCCTGTATGTACATGTGAGAGATCCCCAAGTCGAAAAACAAAAAATATTCCCAGTATATAGCCGAAACAAAAAAAAAAATAAATTCGAGAAGCCCTCGCGAATGAGAGATGTTGAAAAGTTGCGTCTCAGTTCGGAGATAAGTAAAATAATCGATATCGATAGGTAATGTCACGTCCCGAGAACACAGGAAAAAAATAATTAGAACGTTCCAAATCGCGAAAATTGCAAGTTATTGCCCAAATGCAGCTAAAAGTGTTGCCCAAGATGGAAGCCCGCCGCTCATTTATAATTCCTTATTCAATTTACTCTTCATAACATTGTTGGCAAAGTACCCTGCTACCGGTCCAGCAGCTGTTACCCGACAGGTTGGCGCAGGCTAAGATACGGTGTAATAAAAGTTAGCGGGATCTCTGTTCTATATTTTTCTTTTCTTTCTTTTCTATCTGCCGTCTCGTGGCAATTTTTCTTTGAGGTGGTGTGTTCGTTGCTTTCTTCTTTCGCACTTCTTTGACATGAGCGAGACCCGCAAAAGCAAACGTGGTATTTGATGCCAACCGAAAGCCCCTGGCATGGCCGTCGTTATAGCGCCAACTGCAATATTGAAACGCGGCAGAACATTGCAACACTGCATGAGGGGGGGCGTGATGATGTGGAGATGGAGATGAGGAAATAAAAATTGAACAATCGATTTGTATCCACGATGTCTCATTGTAAGACAATGATTCTGGCGTACAGTTGTCAGTTGTCGAAGGAGAAGAAAAAGAAGAAAAGAAGAAAAGAAAAAAGCCACGATGGAGAAACATTGCTCTGCGGTCAGGTACCCGACACGCAGTCATGTGAAGAGTCCAATCAAAAGATGCTCCGAATTATGCATGCCAGAAAGGTGGAACCACCAGACGGGAGGAGGAGAATAAGGGAGGAGAGAATGAAAAAATAAACTTCTAAAATGAGGGGCTAACGTTACGTGTGCAGGATACTTACTCTCGATTATAACGGTATCGGTAGAATCGTCGCACTAAGACATACAGCCCAGACCCCGTTTTATGTCATGTCAGATTTCCTTCTATCCTTTTTAACTCTTATTTTTATTCCGTCGGAGTCTAGTCCGACCAATAGTTCGATGGGATCACGAATGCATATAACGCATATCAGATCGTATTATCGGTCGTATGCCCGATTACACCAAGGAGAATGGAGAACTTGAAAGAAAAGGGGGGGTGGAGAAAGGGAAGATGTCACGCACCCGGTCCGCCAAGCTGCTTTCTCTCACGACATTCCATCCGACATCGCATTTGCCATTACAGAATGGCGCCGTGCCTTCCCACATTTGATTGCAATGCGTGATCGTCGGGGTCGGTTCTGGGACGGTGACCAAGGTTGCTGTGACAGTCGTCGGGGCCGACTCCGAGACGGTGACCAGGGTTGCCGTGACTGTCGCCGGGCCTTGGGTTGACTCGACGTCGCGGGCTCCAGTCGTAGAAGGTTCGGCGCTCGAAGTCCTAAAGGAATACAATGTGGGTCAACTGTCAGATTCTATAATTGAGATCCTAACGTCGGATTCATGCGGATCCTGTCAATGCCTCTACTCACTCGGCTTGAGTATCCGATTTTTTTGTAGCAAGCGCTATTCCAGCTCCGGCTCCGGCTGCTGCACCAATCAAAAGGACTATGACAAGGAGCAAAAGAAGAAGAAATATACGTTGCTTGAAGCCCATAATTCTTGGCTCTAGCGGTGGAGCGGCGGCAGGATCGGGAACGGGTGCGGGTGCAGGCAAGAAAACGACAGGTGCTTTCCCGTTCTGAACGTATTGTGGTGGAATATGCTTCTCCATTCCCTTAAGGTCCCTACTGCCCGATTGCACCTGATAGATGACGTGAACGCCATCAGAACTATCGCGGCGCATATCTGAGATGTTATTCGGCGGGGCTTCCATTTTGATTGCAATATTGTATAACTATATATCCTTCCTTATAGATATCGACAATATCCAGAAGACCCTCCAATGTTGCAGCCACAGGGTGGAAGTTTGCGCCAGTTACTTTTATATATATACGTGCCTAGTACTATCGCCAAGCCGAGATCGAGAAGCCAGTGTGTTTCGGAAAGCTAAGCTTAAGGTCCGTAGTTCAAAGATTGTCTAAACTTAATTACTTTGAATACTATAGGATCCTATCAGAATCTTATACTCGAGCTTCCTCTCACTTGCTAGACCGGCTTCCCCTCGTTTTGCCTGACCGGTCCTACAACAATCATCTTCTCTCGTACAGTTGTGTAGAGAATAATCCTTCTAGCTTCTCCATGCATGCCGATGCTGATCTTAGCTTCTACTAACCAAAAAATGAAAGTGACGAGGGCCAATCGGGGAACTAGTAAACCCTGCCGGGGAATGAAAATCGAGGGCCGAGGATCGAGAATCGAGCAAGGTGGTGGGTTATCAACGAGGCCGACAGATTTCGCAAACCTCCCAACGAATCAGGGTTAAACCAGGTTCGGTATGAGACATCGGCACGTCAATTGAGGATCTGACAGAACCTACAAAGGAAAAATTCGTTTCCTTCTTTGGCCGATGCATCCTTTAAGCAGGCGGGGTGGGTTGGCTAGAACTATCTTAAGTGCTCAGGAATGAGGCGAAGTATGCAAGCACACGCTATTTATCGACGTCGCGACGCGAGGCGAAGACGGGAGGAACCGATTAACTTTGTGGAGCTGTATGTGTTGTACGCATGTTACACAAACCCTCTCAACCACACCTTAAACGTTTTCCCACTCCCCCGCAAACGAAAAATCGATCCCACACATCCCCACACACCTAAAAAATTCAGATACCATGTGCAATTCCGTTACCCGATCCCAGGTTGAGGCTAAGATCGCAATCCTTGCGTGGGGGACCGAGCAAAATCTAAAACAAAAAATAAAAAATTTAAACTTTTACAGGCAGGGATTCCTGCGAAGTTCCGAAGCGGCATTACAGGTAAAAAGAGAAAGGAAAAAAAACAGGGTTACCATTGAAGCGGGGAGGGGGAAAGAGGGAATCCACAATGACTTGCGGCGTTTTCTCATTCCTGACCCTCGATCATACCCGAGTAAAATAAGGTTTGGGAGGGGAGGGGGCAGAGTGCGGGTCTATCAAGATCGTGACGATGGACGATTGGGTCCCATCTAACACCAACATGGATATTGCAACGGGAATGGCGTTCCCTGAAATTCTTTTTTTTTTTCTATTGGCTTTTACGTTTCTTTGGGGGGGTTGGCAGGTGGGGGTTTTGCGGAGGGATAGAGACGAATACTTGGGATTCCCCACGCTCCCGCCTTTACCAATTGTAGTTCTTGTGGAGCTGACCTCGAGTCAAGACTTTTGATTCATTTGATGGGGTGTGTCCGCGTGTGTGATACATTGTTGGATCCCGATGGATTGGTTCGTCAGCTGAGGATGGTGTCCAACAGAAAAGAAGAAAAAATAAGCTGAATGTCGATCTAGTTGGGTGGGGCTTGAACCTACGCGATGGGTGGTTGATACGTAAGTCGGTGGGCCCGATGAGATGGTTGCTCGAGAAAAAAAACTGGGGAAAGGTTCTAGCCTGGTCTTATCATTCACTGGGACCTTGCTGTGGTTGATTGGCGAGACAAAGACACTAGGCAGGGGCCCTGGCATTCAACGGATCGCCTAGATTATATATACATTTATATGTCCCTCACTTTTATATTCCAATTGCTTGTCTACGTGCTATAATTCTTATAAAGCTAAAACGTAACAGTTTGGCTGGACTAGTTGTTCGGCGTCTATATGCTGCAGGTGCAGATTCTGAAACATAATTCACGGCATCCAGCTTTGGCCAATTTACAATGTTCCACACAATTTTTTTTTAGTGAGTGCCTGTTCAAACATACGATTACAAGCTTAGCCAAAGTGGGCAGTCTGTCCTCGCGAGACAAAGCTTAGCTTAGGAACTCGGATATTATGCTTTAAGTTTTTGATCATTGGTCTCAAAGATAGTTGTTTAATAGATCTAGATACACCAACAAATAGGGAACTCGATGCTTGTGCTGAGATCATGGACTGTTCGATATGTCTTTATTCGTGGACATACGTTAAGCAGAGCCCTCTTTAAAGTTAAGAAATAAGCCAAAATAACATGTTTTAAATGAACCCCGAAACGCCAACGCAATAATATGTGCATGAGAAGAACCAAAAAGAAACCAAAACGAGATTTCGCCGATTTGAAATGAAAAGAAATTGAGAAAGACGTTATCATCCCAGCCTCGCACTTCCAATATAAAGGAGGCATTCTCCAGCATAAAATAACTTCCGATATTTGTTGAGATTTATATATCGTTCCTTCGTGGGCTCTAAACCTTGTCCCAGCGTACCTTTCCCTCCCGACTAGTAATCCACCGCCCATCCGGCATTCTCCTCTAGGAACTCAGTGCAAACTTGTTTCAAGGCCAGGTTTGGGCGCAAGTCTTCGATTCGCAGCGGTTCTCTGGTAAGAGGATCAGTATTATTGCGCCTGAGATGGTCCATAATGGTGGCGCGGTCGTACGAATGACCACTCTTGGTGACGACAGGGTCGGTCATGATGCTGTTAGCATAGGAATGTTAGCAATTTCTCCAAGTTTTAGGTCTAATTTACACGGCATTTTTAAAACCCACCTGAACGAGATAGAGTCCATTAAATAATCGGGGACCTCCCTCGGCCGATATCTCTGCGGATCAGCCCTAGCGAAAACATTTTCGAGGGCCTCGATCTGGACTCTACCATCCTCTTTGATTGCAGCTTCCTCCGCCTCCCAGTCGACCGTACCACCAACATCATCCCACTGTCTCTCTCTCATATTGTAAACCTTCCTCTCTATCTCCTTCTTTATAACATCCTTCATCTGGTTCAGAAGGGAATTATCCTTGTCGATACGGTTCCTTTCCAACTTTTTCCATCTCTGCTTCTTCGCTTCCAAAACTACGCCAGCAACATCAGCCGCAGACTTTGAGTGTTGCTTTATGGCCAGCTGGTAGGCTTGTAGTGCGTAACCTAGAGCCTCAGAAGGTCTGGACTGGTGTAGTAAGGCCTGTGCGGTCATGTAAAATGCCTTCACTGTGGAGATTCGTCAGTATTTCTACATCTCGTCACATCTTTGATACAAACATTAACACATTAGTAAGATTGACTTACTTGCTTCCCGGTTGAGATTAATGGCCACGGCACAGTCGTCAATCACATCATCATATCTTTCCATCTTCATCCGAACCAAGGCGCGGTTAGTGAAAAGGGTATAGTTCCGCGAATCGATTGCTATCGCCTGAGTATACTTTTTATCCGCAGAGAGCCAGTCCCCATTTTGGAAGAACCTTTGATTTAGGTGAGGACCATATTAGTAAAGACCGACGATAAATTTTTTTGTTAGAGTACTTACTTGTTGCCAGCTTGTTTCAGCTCCTCAGCACTCATTTTGATGTTGCAATTAAACAATCAAGCTATTAATTGGAACTACCACTGAGTCTAAGCACAGCCAACTGCAGGGGCGGGAATATCGGGCGTGTATTATATCTGGATGGGGTGTTTTCTCTAAACCCAGCGAATGTGGAATCTAGATACTTTGTTGTGCGATACTAGGATTGGGAATGGGTGCAGTTCTGTATAGCCACACGGTCCCGCAAAAATAAGGCAAAAAAGTAGCTAAGAGATTCTAGGCCACAACCTCACTCAAAAAAGCTGTACGAGATATGTCGCTAGCAAAAAGGTGTCAGGAAAGTATGAAGGAGAAAAAAAGGAAAAAAGGCTGGATCTTGAATTTGTCGATGTTCAAATTCTTCAAAACCTCAAACTTGACAGTTGAGGTGTCCTTCCTGTGAGGCTCAAACCGGATGTAGCTCGATTTGTAAGCGATACCAAATGTTGCAAGACGGGAATATCTCGAAACATCCAGAGGGACTAGAAGAAGGGGAGAAGGTTTCTTCGGATTTTAGTTCCAGCTGTTTGAAGCAGGATGTGGCAGTTCCATGCCATATAAAGGACGGAGATTAGGTAGCCTGTCTTTTCTGGTTCGCGTGTTTGGGATCAGATGGTCGAAGAAGTCAACCGGCTGATTGTGGTGCTGCTGCTGCTACATGTTACTGCCGTTGTGAACAAAGACGGGCAGGAAAAGACAAGCGTCATCAGCTGGGGGGCAACGAAACTTCTGGAATCACGAGTGTAACCCGGCACCACCCCTCAATTCGGTTGGTACCTCTGGTTATCCGTCCATGTCCGTAACCTTCTTCAAGCTCCCCAGACATTCCATGATTATCTAGAATAGCATAACTAAGTATTTTATATAGTAATACTCACATTAGGAGCTATCCAAGCGAGGAATCGGTTAGCTAGGTTGATTTGATATTTGGCACTGAACTCACCAAGTCTTGTTTTGCGGGGTCTCCCCGCTGGCAGATACCACTTCAACGCGCGACAAGGCGGTTCATAGCTACGAAGAGCCTCATTTCATCGGGCAAGCATCGCATCCATTGTCAGGTGGAACAGGCAAGACCACGTTTAAGACTTTCTTACTTACTTGAGCCCTCAAATTGAATCGAAGTGCTCCAGGCAAACAGTGACATGTTAACACTACGCGTCTCGAGACATATGATGCTTTGCTGCCATGATAATAGCCCATTCGAAATGGTAAACCTGCCATAACTGGAAAGTCAACTTTAGGCGAGCCCATGCAATGATGCATTACGTTTTATGCAATGAGCTGTTCCCCAGCTCTTCCTTCGACGCAATAGAGTTAGAGTTCCGACCGGAGTTATGCGCATTCCGCACAATAATTTTTTTTTTTTTTTTTTTCTTCTATTGTTCCTTATCGGCCCCGCGTTTTAGCCCGTTCCAATTGGTACTTGCTACTTGCTACTTTCATATGTCGCAAAATTTTTTTTTCCTTTAATGACTAACATATGACCTACTATCTGGAACGGTCGCCCTGTCGAGCTAAAGTTACCCGGCTACAACTGGCTTTTACATCCATATGACGCTAGCATTCTTCCCCGTATCTCTCACCGTTTTGACACGCTGCCTCGGGATCCTTCACCGAAAATAATTTCTTTCGTAATCTAATCATATTCCAACCCAGAGTGCCCGTTATGCTTCCCAGAGGCTGGTATTCTGATCGCAAATACATCTTCCCTCCCTTGCAAGGCTCTTGAGTCGTAGCTACTCTACCTTGAGGTGTTGGAGTTGGGTTGTGATCTATCGCAATGAAGGGGTTCATCGTATCATCGTAAGCCCAGACATTACGGCAATGATTTCAAGCCAATTGGGTAAAGGTACGATCAATTGACTGACCGGGATTCTCTTTTTAGACGGAAAATATGTCGAGTCGGTGAAAGAAAGGCGTTTTTTGATCTTCTCAGAGATGTTCCGCAGAAACAACAACGGGAGTTTTCATCGGGAGCTCCAAGCCCTCAGCAGCAGCATCAAAAACACCGCCAAGCGGGAGAGGAAGCTAGGGTATATCTGCCGAGCACCTTTTGTCTTTATTGCTTTGGATTTGTTTGAGCTCACATTCCTCCTCTGCGGTAGGATCTCTACCTCTCGGTTCTACGGGCTTCCTCTACTAAACGGGAAGCTAAGGCATACCTGCAACGGTTCCAACCCAAGACGCCTCCGGTTCCGCCTCCAGCCCCTACCCAAGAACAAGAGAAAGATGGAACGTTTTCTTCCATTGTTGCGGAAGATGTGGTTCCCGGCTCTATACAAAAGATGCAGAACAGGGAATTCATCCGGGGTTTGCTACGGAGGTCACGGCCACATGCTTTTGAACAATTCTCGGAGGACTGCTTTGCACCGGATATATCGGACCAGCATTTGCATCTTGCCCTCGTCAAGCTGAGGGGTCCACAGCAACTAAGCGATACGGAGCTTACGAATATCGGGAGGACGCTGAAGAAACTGGGTAGGCTAGGGCTAGGATCGGTCGTAGTGGTGGATTGCAATGAGGATGGAAGACCCGGTGCACCAGAGGAATCAGACCAAGAGTACCGGAAGTTCAATTTGGAACAAATGGAGAGGGTTGTATCTGCAATCGAACACGCAGGTAGCCATGCCAGGGGTGTCGAGGGGTCACTCTCTATCGACCATAATGGGGACAGTCACGTTCTTCTACCTTCATTGATACTCGCCCCAGCTTCTAGGGGTGCTATTCCAGTTATCCCAGCTCTTGCACACGATCATAAACAGACACTGAAGCCAACATCTCCAGACTCGATTCTCGTCGCACTCTGTCATCTTCTGACAGATATTCAACTCCAAACTGGGACCTCTTGGTCGCCGGAATCCCCGAGAGAGCCTATGACGCTCGATCGGCTGATAATCCTGGACCCGCTTGGTGGGATCCCGTCCTACGAGCGGCCTTCGGGAGCCCATGTGTTTCTCAATTTGGAGCAAGAATATTCTAGTGTATTATCCGAACTTCGAGCGAACAAAACTTCAACGACCGGAACGCACATATCAAGCCTGAAGAGTCTCAGGGAATGCCTCAAGTTGTTACCTTCAACTACATCTGCTGTAATGACAACCCCGCAAGCAGCAATGACGGAGGAAGGCCCACAAGCTCTACGAAACCCTTTAATACACAATCTACTTACCGATAAGCCCGTCTTTTCATCATCGCTTCCCATAACTCCATCGATGCCGAGGGTAATAACGACACTTGTCAAGCACGGCGTACCACTCATAATGCTTACGCCGAAAGATTTCGAGAACGGCCAAACCCTGAGCTCCCATCCAAAAATTAATATGAAACGCCTAGTTGAATTGATCGAAGATTCTTTTGGGAAGACACTAGATGTTGATCACTACCTGGCTCGTATTGACAAGAACATTGCAGGAATTATAATTGCTGGAGAATATGATGGTGGGGCTATTATAACGTGGGAGGAGGGAAATAACGGGAGAAAAGTTCCGTACTTGGACAAGTTTGCTGTTGCAAGGAAAGCCCAAGGAAGTGGTGGAGTCGCAGACGTGGTTTTCAAAGCTATGCTCTCGGGAAAGGGCATGTTTTCGAAAGAACTCATATGGCGGAGTCGACAGACAAACCCGGTCAATAAGTGGTATTTTGAACGCGCCAAGGGGAGCTACAAGCTGCCCGACGGCAAGTGGACAATGTTCTGGACGACCGACGGACTGTTGGAGTCCGGTTCAGAAAAGTTTAGGGAATATGTGAATATTTGTGAGCGAATAGTCCCGAGTTTGCAGGAGTAGCCTGGTGTTATGGAGCGGCATTTTTGAGCAATCTCAGCGTATCCAAAAGTTTTTCTTTTTTGAAACCAGTCTTCTTCGCAATTGCATTATCCATGACCGCATGTCAGTTTGCAATGTCAGTTCGAAGTAGCAGTTATTGATGCCGCATTTCAACATAAATTTATTATCCACGATCAGGCTTGACTAGTTTAGTTTACGAGACTAGGCTTAGCCGACTACTCCAAGGTTACAGGTTGCTTCACCTCATTAGCTATGGCTAAGTAGTTTATGGAGGGCTATCATTCCGACTTGAGAGACTTCGCAATGGATATGGCGCACATACCCTCAGATCAACGCAATCGCTAGTCGTTTTGCAACATATATATGACACGCTATCGTCGAGTCAAGATTGCCTCTGATCAGCTGCTAGGTGGCCCACGATCGTCAAGATGGGCGTCTCGATGCCGAAGTGGCGATAAAAAAAAAGAGGACAAAATAGATTTGATATCTGATATAGCGAATCTATCCTTGATATCCACGATGCTAATACCACTCCGTTACATCTCCCATCTATTCCAAGTTCTTTTTATCACTTCACCCTATTACCATCTTGGCGTATCGGGATTAATACCACTCCTTTACACTACCCTTAGACATAAGGGTGGATTCGCAACATTCTAGCTTACGGTTTACCTTCATCTCAACTATTCAGCGTCATTAGTGCCAGCTTGGTAGTTGATTTGCCTCGTGAACCGACAAGTTATATCACCGGCCTTTCTTATCCTATTTCCGAATGCAGGAAATGTTTAGCATTCTTTCAAGATATTTTGTAAGTCCGCTGGGATCCTCTTTTCTCACACTCGATATCCGTTATCATGGACTAATGTCCCACGATCTCAGGAATATCGAGATGTCTGCAGTTGAACATGAGCGTGAATTGTCATTGAGCTTCAAATATGCATACAAGCCGAGCCTTCTGAGAAGAGAAGACGCTTTGGTTAGCCCCCGGGGATCTGTGACGAACCTGGGAGGGTGCTATCCGCGTCCCCCAGTATGCTCACCCTCATCACTTCCACTCCAACAAGATGCAATATACCAATCATTTCCGAACTTGTCGCCACGAGCATCACCCAGAAGGTCTTCCCCAAGAGGATCTCCTGCAAAACAGCCAGTACGGCATACCCCTACGCAACAAGCCGGGCAGCCTTCATCACCAAGACCATCACCAATGCCATCTCCTCATGGCACACCGCAGAGAACACCCAGAGAGAATGATCCGTTCGACTGGAAGGTAGCAGAGGCAGGGACGCCTCTCAGTTCGCAGATGACTAGCGGCGGAAGCCAAGCAAATAAATATCTAAGACCGCAGTCGGGACACGAAACTCTGTCGGTTGATGGAGGAGGAAGTTTGAAATTCCCTGAGCATCAGAACGGTAATTCAAATAGTCTCCGCCAAGATAATGCTCCTCTAAAGAAGGGATCTCGTGAGGTTATTTCAAAAGAGGCCTCGATACTTGGTATCGATCCCCACCGACCCGATGAATCACCGGTAAGTAGCCAGTCAAATAGTAAGAAGACTGCGCTGCCCATTTCCAGCTTAATTAGAAGTCATGAGGAAAGCAGCGGCAGTCTTGCCTCCCCTTTAATAAAAAGGAGAAGGACTTCTGCGTTTATGAGCTTCGTGCGCTCCCCGATGACGTTTCCACTGCGTGGTCAGACAGCGAAGAATTGGATAAATGCATGCCTACCACGGAATCAACAAAAGCCATCAACGATAGCTCCAGCTACACCGAGTAATGAAGTACCAAATGGCCGAATTCATAACTCAGAAACTCCAGGTAGCCCACGAATTAAAACGCCAACCCCAGCTGAAGTCTCTAAAGCTTCGTCGGTATCCGATTCTAAAAGGCACACTTTTCTCGACCTATCTAAATCAGCAGCCAGTTGGAGAAGCAGAAAGAATAAAAGTAATGAAACAACGCCAAGTTTAGACGTCAATCCGAATCTGCCAATCGCAGTGAGAGAAAGCCAAGGCTCGTGTTATGTAGCAGGAGAGGCGCAGAGGTTCCAAACGCCACTCGAGAGTCCCACGATCCCTGGGACACCTCCGACACCTTCGGCTATATCACCAAGTACGACAGTCCCTGCACCCAAGGGAAAGAAACCACTCCCATCATATTTTGACCTTCGACGACGGGGTACTAATATTAGTCCACTGTCACATGAGGATGGAGGCCCCATGGATCGTGGCTTTACATTGATGCCACTGAGTGATTCCACTAAAGACCAACGTGAAGCATCGAGGGCACAGGCTGCAAGGCTCCCGCATTTCGTGAAAGTTCCGCTATTTTCGCGGGCAGCACCGTTCGCCCAACGAGAGGATTACGGAAGCTATTCCGCGGGGGCATCGCCGGAAGGTCAATCTCGAAGAAGCAGCTTTCCTCCCGTTCCCGGACTCTCTGGTCGTTCGTCGACTACGGGGACCCTTAATACCGGTCGGCGGGCGAGTTTCGGTTATAGAGACCAATTAAATTTTATCACAAAGCCCGATGGATACTCGACAAACCCGGGGAGTTCGGGGAAACACACCTCGGATAGCTCGAGGTCTGCCTCCGCCTCAGCTTCCATGGGAGTTGATAACAGTGCCACCAAGGGTACCGGAGGAACAAGTTCAGTTGCTGGTTCAAGGAAGAGCTCTCTCGGTGAGAGGCGGGCATCGAAGGTTATTACTGCATTAGATATGGCACGGCGAAGGTCCAGTGGCAAGACGATTGATGAAGGAAATGGGAATCAATCTCACTCCTCGAGCGAGTCTTCGAAACTTGTTCACTGGAGAGGAGCCGAAGTCACTGAAGATGAGGCGAAGATGCTCGATATGCTTGTCGGAAAGCATAGGCTTTTCTCGGAGATGCTATCAGCGCCTTTAGACAAACCAGAGTCTAGCGAAAAGGCAGCCACTGAGGGTGAGAAGCAGCGGCCAGGAACCATTCTCCGTCGGCCTTCTTGGCGACGTTTTGCGTCTACTATTGGGTCACCTCCATTGTCAGGTCTCTCCGAGGAGGCGGGTTCTTCAGCTGATCCTGAAAAACAAGAGCTAGGTGATGAAATCCCAGATGTAAGTGAGCTGTACGCAGAAGCTCTGCAACAGACTCTAGGACTACCGATGAGGTTGTCAAAAAATAAAAGGCATCAGCTAGACACTATTGACAACATTCCGAATCTACCGCCGGCAGTTGTTGATAAAAACCAAGCCAAAGATTTCATAACAACCCCTTCGGACCTTAAGGGGAGTAATAACCTTCCAGCTTCAGCTCCCGCATCAGTTCCAGCTCGAACCACTCGAACTGAGTTCGAGACAGAAATTCTTTCTATAGCTATGTTGTATGGGCGGGTAGTGCAGGAGGCCGCAAGGTCGCCCTCAGAGCCGGAACGAACTCCCTCGATCATAGATGGCCCTATAGCTACTTCTAGAGCGCCTTCTTTGACAATCCCAGAGCGGCCAAGCGTAGGCTTCTTGACTAGTGCCCTAGACGATCGATCTCACTCGGATAGCATAGTGTCAGATGTGCGTCGAGCGTCTCTCAATCCACAAAACAAGGGCCGTAGGTCTTCAACCATTGCGCGGTTGCAGAAACTCGCTGGTCCGCTGGGCGACAGGTCAAAGCGAAGTTCCACCGTCTCACCGTTAGAAAGTCCACCCGAGTATGAAGGTAAATCCCGCCACTCATCACTGAATGTTCCATCGCTAGTTTCGGCGTTGAGGAACGCTCGTGCGAGCGGCAGAGGCAGGGATACAGAGAGTAGACTCGGATCAGTGGATAGTGGCAAGCTTCAGGACTCTTATGAAGATCGAGGTTAAGGTTTTCTTGGCTGTGGGGATTTTATAGTTTCATGTTCCGTCAAGAGAGCAGAGTGGAGACCAAGACTGAGGGTCACGAGGTTATCATTGGAATATTCCAAGAGGTTTAATATCACCCCTGTGGTAGCGATTCTTTTCTTTCTTACACTTTGATGAGCGGGCTATTATTCGGCCTTAGAGGGTATAGCTTTCGGTTAGCGGCACTTAGCAGTTAATTATTACTGCGAATATGGGAGGAGTGGGGTTTGCAAATGAAGAGTTGAATTGAGGCCAAAATCTGGGTGAAGTCCGTGCCCTTGATATCGTGACCTGGGGCCGTAGATTTTTTAGGTATAGAAGTTGGCTCGGGTCGCGGTAGAGGCGTTCGATTACAACGACGTTCATAGGCCTCGAAAGACCCCTTTGAGGACAAGTTTTTGCGCTTATGAATTGAATTTTTCTAAACAAGAGGTGTGCAGAACGATTGGTCATGATTTTGGAATTCGAGGTTTGAAGCTCTTCCATTAAATTTTCCGCAGTTGGCTAGGTTTACGATATGACGTTTCACAGCTTGCATAGCCGATGAATCAAGCGCTCAGATTATCGAGACCTCACCAGCCGAAACAGTCAAGGCTGGACTATACGCAGGAGGGGTCCTGAGCGCACCCGAGTCCCCGAGTCATAACTAGCTAGTTTTCTATTCCATGGATATATCCATCCCAAGTTTTGCTACCCGAGAGTAAAGCTACCGGACCTGCCCGCGTTTCCAAGGAGGAAACACCATCCGACAAATATTGCAAAGGGTTCGATCAAGCCTTTCATGAAGATCATTCATCGTCTTGAGATTGATGGATTAAACGTCACATCTTGACGTTGTATTCTTGACACAGTTCGATTATTCAATTTATAATTACAGGAACGGCGTCCCTCCCCGAACGGAGCGGCCGTACGATTACGAAGGGAGGGTTGTAGTGTATTTTATTCAACTTTTGATATCCGATCGCGAAATGGAAGAGTTTATGCGCGTTTCCAGGCAGCTGACCTGGGGGGGCCTTTTCGACCTGCAACGGGCTGGACTGTTCGGGCTATATCTCCATAAGGGAAAGCTGCGAGATGCATGAAACACGATCGACATGAGAGACAGGATGGAAGGAATGTGGTGGGCAGCGAAAGGAAAATAATTCCTGCCGAGGTTTAAAACGTGCGAGTAGACAGAAACGTTGTCCTTTGCAGTTTGGTCAAAGACGTCTTGATGTTTATTTTATTTGCCTTGTCGGGGATGTTTAAAAGTGAAAGAGTGGCTAGAGCAAGGCAGCTGCACACATTTTCCACGCACGCGAACTGTACATGTGCGGTAGGGTCAATGTACGGTAACCAGAAACTCTGTTTCCCCCTGGTTAGCATTGAATAATAGGAATAACGTGATGTTTCTTTGTTACGTTCAAAACTCATCCTAGACGGGAGAAAAAAAAAAAAAAAAAAAAAAAAAAAAAAAAAAAAAAAAAAAAAAAAAAAAAAAAAAAAAAAAAAAAAAATTTTTTTTTTTTTTTTTTTTTTTTTTTTTTTTTTTTTTTTTTTTTTTTTTTTTTTTTTTTTTTTTTTTTTTTTTTTTTTTTTTTTTTTTTTTTTTTTTTTTTTTTTTTTTTTTTTTTTTTTTTTTTTTTTTTTTTTTTTTTTTTTTTTTTTTTTTTTTTTTTTTTTTTTTTTTTTTTTTTTTTTTTTTTTTTTTTTTTTTTTTTTTTTTTTTTTTTTTTTTTTTTTTTTTTTTTTTTTTTTTTTTTTTTTTTTTTTTTTTTTTTTTTTTTTTTTTTTTTTTTTTTTTTTTTTTTTTTTTTTTTTTTTTTTTTTTTTTTTTTTTTTTTTTTTTTTTTTTTTTTTTTTTTTTTAAAAAAAAAAAAAAAAAAAAAAAAAAAAAAAAAAAAAAAAAAAAAAAAAAAAAAAAAAAAAAAAAAAAAAAAAAAAAAAAAAAAAAAAAAAAAAAAAAAAAAAAAAAAAAAAAAAAAAAAAAAAAAAAAAAAAAAAAAAAAAAAAAAAAAAAAAAAAAAAAAAAAAAAAAATTTAAGCATAAAAATTTGTCACAATTCAAAAGAAGAAGACCGACGGAGAAGGGCGAAGGCGAAGGCGAAAGGCGAACGGAAAACAAAAAAAGGGGGGGCAGTGGGGAGAAGAGGTGGCATGGGCGAAAAAAACGAATTCCGGAGATGCGGTGGATCAATCTGTTTTCCTTTAGCTCACTTTTTGTTTTTGGGTAGACCAGTTACCCAGTCTACATTAAGCCAGTGAACGCGAATAGATACACACGGCGAGTATGACAAGTGCAGAAAAAAAAAAAAAAAAA
>LDUD01000008.1:559408-574161 GCA_012184295.1 Dactylella cylindrospora
AGAGAGAAAGAAGGGGAAACGGGTTTCATTCTCTGATTTGATGACATTGCATAGATGTCTACGGGGATGGACCATGTTTATGGCAGCCAAACGAAAGGAAATTTTGTCGTTGAAAAGCTAACAAGTGGGTTAGGGATTTGCAGTGCAGTGCAGCGCAGTGCAGCCACATGGCTGTAGTTTCCCATCCCGGGGGAACTCGTGAAAACTCCGGGGAGAGGGTTGCCTTCGGGGTTGTCTTTTTCTTTGCGGGAAAAAGTGGAAAGAGAGATCTATCTCTGACTGGCTGGAACGGCTGGGAAGAAAAGAGACAGGAAAAAATACGAGGGAAACTCGCATGGCAAATCTGCGCACGTGGGTTCTGGAGGATGGAGACGAGGGGGGGGATCCGGACCCACTCTGCTAAAAAGCTGAGAGGGAAAAGATTGATAGAAGAAACCAACAGCTAAATATACTACGACTAGCTAATACGATAATTGATAATACTCTTTTTTAGATTTCTCTTTCCCCACTCTCGTTCGAATCGTTATCTCGATCCAATATCTCGCAATTGTCAACAGTCAGCATCTTTTTTGATAAAAGAAAATAATAGTTTTTGGGGTTCAGCCCCGCATCCATCCAATGCAACACATTTTTTTTTTTCACCGTTTCTTGAGAGTATTTCCGTTTTGTAATAAAGTTAATATACTGTCTTAATTTGAGGTATACTTGCGGCTTTGTTACGGTACTCTCACGTCATTGGCGAGAATTGATATTTTTTGAACCGATTGCTCCGCCGTCGGTTGAGCTCCATGAGGAAGGCGGAACGGGAGGGTGCATTTCTCATTCATCCCTTATTCTCTCTCTTTTTCTTTTCTTTTCTTTTACGAACGCCTCGCCTACCCTTGGGGTTTAAACACGTTATGTTGACTGAAATCTTTAGTTCGAGTTTAGTGTTATCGATTCCTACTATAGCTTCTTCCAAGACGGGCGGAGGACAAGGAGGAGAGCCGCCGATTAAGCCGGGTTGCCCCTCAGTCTTGCAGACACTCAACTAAACCTAATTGCTTCTTTCTTATTCGCCACTCCCCCATCTTTTTTTTCGTTTTTCTCCTTACTCTTAAACAAACCCACCAAAGAAAAGTTAGGAGTATTCTTTAACTCGCGGGGGAAACTGATCCCTTAAAGGGTATCCGGAAAAGGAGAATTTAGATTTAATGGGCGGGCAAAGCAGCAAACCATGCAGCAGAACTAAGAAGGGAAAGCAAAACGAATGTTGGGTTGGTTTGTCTTGCGTGCGTGCGTGTGTTCCCTCAACCGCGTGGCAACAGGGATCCCGGCCTCGTGCTTTTCTGGTTGTTGTGTTTGTGTTTGTGTTTGCCGGGCCGGCCTTGACCGGTTTGGTTGTAACTGCACGTAGCACAATCTGTTGGAAGGTACATACATCCCCTAACCTTCTTCCTCTTCTTCTCTTCATTTGAACTCATCGACACTGTTCAACCATTAAAATCAGCCATGACAATATCGACGTCGAAAAAGTGGTCTGATGCCACGTTTTGAATTGCGAACGTTCAACGTGTTTTTTTCAATATTCTAGAACTCTAGGAATTAATTGTGGAGATGGGAGGCGTTTTTCTTATTTGCTTGCGATCCTTCCATTAAGAAGGAGGAACAACGCCACGAGTTCTTTTTGGCGGATGGGAAGGTAAATCTCACCACGTTTTTTTTCTTACATTAATTTCCTCAATCCCATCCCATCCTCCTTGGTTTGGCGGCTGCACATGTTTTAGGCTTGTGCAATTGTGGGTTGGTGCACGAAATTCCCACGCGACCCCCATGACCACCCTCTTTCTGCCTGTTTGTTCTGTTCCCCTGGCTGGTTGGTGCCGAGCATTCCACAAGAGAAAATTATGCAAGACGAGGTGAGGAAAGAAGAAAAAAAAGTAATATATCCTGCAGGTAGGTTCCCGTTCTGCTTCCTTAATTGCAAAAAGACCGCAGGCGAAGAAAAAAAGCTAAGAGAGGCTGTTTAGGAATAAAAATAAAATAACAATAATATTGGCTTAGTATTAAGCAGGTTATTCACTGTCAATGACGACTGGTCTTCCTCTCTTAACCCTGTCGTGGAGCCACCTAGAACGCCGGGGTTCTTCGACGGGGTTTCAAGACCTGCAGGACCCTCAAGACATGGCTTTTTGGTAATGGCGGCAGCCCGCGAGGTCAGAATTGGGTACCCATACCGATGCATCTGTCATGTCATCTCCGGTCCATCACGACGACTTTTTTTTTTCTCCTTTCCTCTCCTATCGGTGGGGACTAAGCATTTGAGCACAATAGGAAGCTATATGCTTTCCGGGGCAGGCCGATATATTTCGTCCCCAATGGAATAATCATAGAATAAGCACCCGGAATCCTTCTTCCGTTTGAATTTCTTTAACTGACATTTCGGATTCGCTTCCCACGTGGGCATTAGAGACATAGAGCGGTAACCTATTCGACGCCACCAATATCACTTCTGTTGGTGCTTGTGGTTGGAATTCCAACGGCGAAATTCGTATCCAGACGAGTTTCTAAACCCCGAACGTTGTTCTCCAAAGGGGTATTGACGCAGCAAATGTTTTACTTTCAGCCCTTCAGAATGTTTTGCTTCTGCCGGTTGTTTTCTCCGAGAAAGAATTTTCTTTCGTGCGAATTAAATATGTCTTGGACAAGGGCTTGTCAACGGCTGACATGCATGATACTTTTGAAAGGAGCAAAACAGAATGCTTCCATTGATGACGACAAAGAATCCGTATCCTGGGTTCAAGTCAGTTGGGTTGCAAGACATTTGGAAGGGGAATTGCCGACGGCCGATAAAAGGAAAAAAATGGGGAACTCGAGTCTTGTATCAACTACAGGCGTCTTAAGACCGACCCTATTTTCTGACACGGCTATTCGAGCATTTGTGTCTTGACCTTTTTAGTCACTCCGAGCAAGGGTCCGGAACGTGGCAATTGGGGTTCCATGTCACAAAAAATTAATTCTCAGACCGGCGGTTCCACAGCATGGAACAATTTAATACCTTCGATAAATGATAAAAGTAGTCGAGTGGTACAGCCGACAAGCTATTTCTTTCTCACATGCATAAAACATTACACGGAATGGAGTCAGAGGAAGGGATTATATCAGAACGGGGATGCAATATCTTTCCCCTCCAAGAGACGTTGAAGGGAATGTCTTGCAGATGTCTAACCGTCACGGCTGCAGATAGACGGTACAGAAGCGCATGCATTTTTAGTCTGATCCGAAAATCATTGAGGTTTCTGGAAATGCAGGCCGCAGGATAAAGTTGTAAAATTCTGTTAGTCACGTATTGGTAAACCGGTCGAGCTCTCATGCAACATAGATTTACAAAAGGTCCATTTCGGGGTAAAGCACAGACATTTTGTTACCTGTGCGGGACCGAGCTTTTTGCCCCGCCGGGTGAAGAAATACCTAAAATTCTTGGACATTTTAACAACTTCTCCCTCAAGATGATCGCTCTTGTTTTGTTTTGCGATGGCACATCTGAACCGCTCGGGTCGGGCATTTTGAGCATCAGATAGATTGGATGAGGTTCCACCTGTTTTGCAATTTGAGAGGGGAACGAGTCAGGTCGGAGGGGTCCATCGCCAGCTTCTCAACAAATAGCTTAGCATCTATAACCGAGCCACCAATATCACATATATATGTGCAGGGGAGTTTTTCACTCTGTGGAACTCTTTTTTCTCGATAGCGGGATAAATGCTATTGCCACGTGGTATGAGGAGGTCGTTGAAGTTTTTAATGTTCCCGTCCCACAAAACTGTAAGAGGCGTTTTAAAGGGTTGACCCGCTGGAGGGAAAAGAAAGGCTTGGGTGGGTTCCACTCGGGAGCCGACCAATCCGAGGAGAGGCACGGCTTCGAGATCGGGATGATAGGAAAAGGGGAGTTGGAAAAAGAATAGGAAGATATTGCGAGCGGAATGCCGATGGGGCGAGCTATACTATCATTTGTCATAAGATTTCTGCTACGCAAGACGGGAAGGGTCTCTCGTATTATCGCTTACTCGCTGCCTCCACCTTTCTCTTTTGTTGCCCTTTTTTTTTCAGCCGTTTAAGCCATATCAGGTTGCTAATTCTCATAAAACGTGAATGCTTATTTCCTCGCCATGTGGACGTTTCAAACGTCGTATACCACAACTAGGGGGTAAAGGTGTGGGAAAAGCCGCTAGATGGGGTACGTTTGGCGTGCTCTCGCCTTTTCTTTTCGCATTTTTATAGCAGCGAAAACAAAAAAGCTGAAACCTTATCCTAGTCTCTAGATGGGCCCATTATGGGTCGAACACCCTTACCTCTTCCAGGATGGCGAGACACAGCTGTGTCTACAGTTGAATTCAACCTTGAGAACGAACAAGAACCTCTTGGCAGGGAGGCTTGAAAGAAAAAAGAGGTGGTATGTGAAGGAACAATTTTCTCGAGGCCTTCCAGACCATTTCCTCTCGTGGGAGAGCTATGACAGCTTTGGTAGCTCGTTGGTAAGTAACCCTTTTGGGCGAGTGTTAGCGTTTGCTGTCAGTGCTCCTTTCTTTTACCCTCTCGCATGTATTTAGCCTCTTCACCCATTTTATCAACGAGGGGGTGGACATTTTTGCTTCAAACAAGCCCCATCTTTTGTGACCATACATAATAATTGAGGCGTCCGCCTCTTTCTGTAAAAACATTACTAAAACTTTGTTAGTTTAGCTAGTGGTGAAGGGATAAATTTTTTTTGTTTGTGACAATACTTCTTTCGATTAAGTGCTTTAAATCAAAGTTGCACCGGGGTACCCCCTTTAGTTTGTTACTATTCTTTCAACCTTCTTTTCCGCTTCTCTCTTCCTCTTTCTGAATCTATCGAATCGAGATCCTTCCCGGCTTCATTTCCACGCGAAACTCGTCTCGCTGGCTTGCTATATAATCCACACACGTAACCTGAGAAAAAAAGAGACCCCTTCTAGTGGCTTTTTCGGGTATCACGATTGCGAAATCCTAAAGGAAGTCCCCATCCGCTTTCTATTTCAACTGGCCTGCCGATCTATTGTCATTGTTATTTTCCCAAAGGCCGATAATCCCGACCTCAGCTTCCTTGACCACGTTTTTTTGAGTACCCCTCGCAGGTTATCCAATTTATTTATTTAGTGTCGTCTGATTAGAGCAATTTCTGGGCCCCATTGTGATTGCCTGTTGGTTCTTCTCCCTTGTTCGCAGCTTGCAGTACCACCCATCAATCAATCAAAAAAGAAATCCAAGCCCAAGATTTGCTGCTGCTGCTTGTTCGTCACACACACAATCTCCGGGGTTCACCTTACAACAACCTCCATCCGTCCACGACGACCATCCAATTTTTCAACAGCTCGAGATATTAAATTTAACCTTCGACCCACCACCTCGAACTAAAAAAAGAATACCCGTCTTCGGCATCTCTTATCCATCACGATAGCCATTCGTTCCATAGACGCTTGAGTAGGATCTAAAAATCTCATAGACTTGCATAAGACCGGTGTGCCACAGTCTCCACAAGCAGGCCCGCAATCCAAACGTTCATCCAGAAGCATATGAGACTACCCGCCGAATTCAAAGCTGAATCATTCGCGTGGTTATCCATCACCGCCCGCAAGATTCTCCACATCGAATTGTTTTATTGGAACAGTCCCCCCAAACTGTAGGTCTAAACCGTTTTTCTCTAATCCATTTGGTTTATACTTTTTTTCTTCTTCTCTTTTTCACAGGAATGCAAGCAGCCCGGGGTGTCTCATAAACGCCCAATTCGTTGAATAGTACCCTTGTGCTACTAACATGTGGCTGCTTAGAAAAATTTTGGAGGCAGCCATGTCTTTCCTCTTTAATTTGTTCTTTGCAGCAATTTTGAGTTTTTTTTTTCTCACCCAAAATTATAACGTTTTCGCCTACATCTTGTTTCGTCGGAGAATAAGCTTCTTTGCAATTTCGTCCCGTGTTGTATGGCAATTTTGAGTTTCGCCTCTCGACACCTTAATCGATATCGGATAGACATTTGAGGGCAAATTTGACATCACCTCTTGCAGATGGAGCGGTGGTTCGGAATTGACTTCTTGTCGCGATTTATTTTGCTCCTCAGTCATCTTGATATACATCTTGTCCGTCACCAACTTCTTAGCATTGCTACCTATCGGCGATGCCTAGCGAGTTGGTATTAAATATTCATTTTACTTTTGCACATCCACTCCTGTTCTCCGCTCCACGCATATCCTAATATTATTCTCCTTACCCCGAAGTGGTGCACCTATCATTCCTGCGAATCATTCGTCGCCATTGGTCCGCCCGTTCCCGTCGACACATGGTGTTTTTCGAACTGCGCCTCCCCGAAGAGCAGAACCAGCTTCCCGAGTGACGACACCCTGTATACTGCTGCTTTTCCCAAGGTAGTACAACCCACGTTGCGACCGCACTGTACATGCGAAATGCACCAATCTGCAATGTTTCTTTCCATCTCTGCCTGCCCCAATCTCCCCTTTTTTAGGCCTATGGTTCTCTCTCTGATCCCTCGCATTTCGGGACGGCAAAAATTGAAAGGAAAGGAAGGAGATTGGCTGAAAAAGGTCTATGACAATTTTTTACGTGATGACGAGTGGGATAGACCCTTTCTGGAGCGGTATCCACGACCGGATGCTCGTGCATGCGAAGAATTATTTTTAATTCTTCGGGAGAGGACCTAGCCGGTCGTTATTTCCCCCGCCTGATGGGCATGGCCTGGTGATGGTTACGACCACGGTCGATACAGAACTCTTATAGACAGTCTAACCATACTTACATACCATGCAGGAAAAAAAACCCCAGGCCAGAGTCGAGAGAAAGCAAGAAAAGAGTCAGGTCCTCCTTCCACCACTTTAGCAGAAACACCAGTTCGGTTTCGTTGCGAGGAGTTGCCCACTTTGAATGGGGTCTTTCTTTAGCTTACCTGACCCTACCTGCAAGTCTCCACACCCACCCACAAGCCATTCTCCACCTTGCACACTACTCCCTGGCAGCGTGGCATACCCCGGTTGCCTACACCATTACCGCTGCCACGCTACTTTTTTAATTCTTTTTTCTGGTTGCACTTTTTTGTTTTTTCTTCTTTCTAGTTTTTTTGCTTTTGGTATCATATTTTTTCTTCGGTCCTTCTGTTCCATCCATCTCACCCACTTTGCCTGTGGAGGGTGTGTGCTTCTCTCCCCAATTGCTCTCGTTCAACCGAGGAGCAGAAAAAAAGAAGGGCGCCTCGTTGGATTGGACTGGACCCATAAATTTTGTTTTTTTTCTTCTTTTGGGTCTTTAATTCCCTAGGCCTGCACTAGACCAGCAAGCAAGAGGATTTCATATGGTTAAGAGAAATAATATCGAAGAAGGGTAGCCCTGTATGGCAAAAGCAAGAAAGCAAAGCTGCTAGTGGCGGGCATCCCAAACCTGGGACCTTCCCTTCTTTCCTTTTGGAACGCTTCTTCTTTCCTATTAAACCACTGGGGCTTGTCTATTAATTCGTCTCTTCCTTTTGTCTTGTCCTCCTTCTACACTCCGGGTTCCTTTTTAACAGGCCGAGAGTCTTTTTTGATAGTGACCTTTTCTTTTTTCTTACTTCTTTTTTGTTTCTCTTTCCCTTTCATTTCCTCTTAGACATCGCCATCGTTGGGGTTCATAACATTTATTTTTTTGGTTGTCAGCGTGGTACCTTACATCAGTGACCCGGTTTCCGAGCGAAGCATCTGACTGCGTGCTGCTGCCGTCCCCGGGGGAAATAAAAAGAAAGAGAGAAATCCCTTTTTTAAACTATTTATAACGATACGGCTCTGCTCCGACTATCAAACCCTTTTTTATTTTATCATCTGGGCCGAACATTTTATCAGCATATCGCTTTTTGGTTTTGTTTGCATAAACTTAAAAGGCGGCTAACCGGAAGTACTAAACTGCTTATATATGCATGCTTGTATATATACAGTTGTAGTATCTAGCAATTCCTCTTGTCCCCCGTCCTTCTTACATGCCTGATACGACTGCCGTGCCTCCTCCTTCTGGAATTTGTGACAATCCGAGCGCCAACGGTGGTAGCAGCCTTGCGACTTCGACCTCACACATAGCCGTAACCAGTAATAGTAACATCAGTTCCAAAAAATCCACAGAGGATATCAACGGCTCAACAGACGAAAACACACTCAAACAGCCCCTCAGGGTAGACCTCGCTGGGATAAACGGTGATTGTAAAGGAGAAACTGATACCGACCCGACGACTGAGAATTTTGGTAGCAGCGAAACTGGTGGTGGAAACGGCAGCGTTGTTCAAAACGGTCCTGCAGCCATTCCCAATCCGTCAACTACGACCTCTCCGTCAACTCCGTCAACTCCAAATTCTTCAATTTTGAAATCCAACCAAGAGTCTGGAAGCATTCCGACTTCACCTGTCATTCAAGAAGACAAGACTTTTAACGGCAATTCCGACAGTCCTACCGTTACCCCTTCTGCCAATAGCGGTGGTGGTACTATCCCGTTGTCTAGCGGAACGACAAAGAAGGAAGAGGCCCGTGTAGCAACCTCGTACTACAGCACCCTCGCCCTCCGTCAAATCAAGAATCTTTCAAACGCAAAACTTCCACCCTCCCTTACCACCATTGAAGGTCCACAATCAAAAAACCCGGACAATACCAACTCATCATCTTCCAACAAGGAAAATAATTCCTCTGGTACATTTACTAATCACCCTAACCGAGCATCAATCAGTCTTTCATCAGGGAATCCACTTTGGTCTCTCGCCAACCTTGCAAGAGCAGTATCAGGTTCAACTGGCAGTTCTCATAACACCGGGTCTACGAGTGCCTCTCCAAATCTTTCCAGAAGAAAGACATTATCCAGTAGAAGGCAAAGTGACGGAGCTCTTCTAAAATCACAAAGCGCAGATAATTTAGAAAGGCTCGGCCGTGGGGAATTTCAATCCGGCTTAACGCTAGAAGAAGTTCTAGAGACCACAGGAAATCATTCCCAAGCAGTAGCTCTAGATCCTGCAAGAAGCCTACCGCCCAACATGCATCAGTCTTCTAGCAGATTACTGCGCATGACGCAGGACGATAGACCATTTACCAGGGTGAGCTAATCATATCGATATGGTTTGGACATATCCCCAAGACGTTTGCTAACGGATGGACGTTTCGAATTCAGGACTTCAAGGATCTCTTTTCTACTTTGGTGGTTTCGTTGCCTCTTACACCGCATAGATTACGGTTCAAGACGTACTACTACACCTTCACATCCTCTGATGCCGTCAACAATTTGGGTTCCTTGAAATTCTCTCAATCAAATAGGATGCCTGATCCGAAGGATCCATCAAGGATTGTCACGACAACGACCACTACGACCTTTAGTATGGCTAAAGAGATGGCTAGGACGGTCTGTCAGAAATTCGTCGCCGCCAGATTCATGGAAGCAGTCGGTGAAAAGTCTAGCACACCTTTCTCGACTAAGAACATGCTATGGCAGCTTACTCCGAAGGGAATTCACGTTTTGGAACGCTTTTGCCAACGAAATGGAATCAACGCTCCTCATGTCATGTCGTTGCTTTCGTCACCGCTGAATACTATGCGACTTGTTATTCTCGAAAGGGATCCAGTCACCGACAAGATTTCTCAGGACAGGCCCACCACTGAAATTATCTTTAGAAGATTTGCTGGACCAACTCCTAACCTCAACAAGAGCACTACCGTCTCGGACTCCGACTCGATATCAGAATATGCAGAGAGTACTACAGGTGTCAGAATAGCTGAAACGCGAAAGGTATTTGATAAGGTTATCAAGTACTCTCTAACAGGAAAGAATACTGTCGACTGGCTTCTTGATTGCTGCACATCCATTGATCCTGTCGAAACCCATGAAATTGCGGCCCAGTTCGTGCGCTTCAACCTTCTTCAGTGCGTCATCGATGACAAGATTTACACTCAGTCAGCTCCCAAAGCCAAGGAGTTTCAGCCAACCAAGAATGCAATTTACATAATAACGGAACGCGGAAAGCGAGTAGCTGGTTGGATCGACTCTGAGCGAGGTAGCATTGAGAACGGCAAACCTAGAGAGGGACACCAGAACGGGTTTTCCAACTCCCGGGGACGGAGAGAAGCTGGTACGTGCCTTTCCTCACATCCCGTGTTGTTTCATCTCGGGCAAACTAACAATCAAACTGGGATTCCAAATAGGCGATAATCGAGAGACCAATACAACTCGCCTCTCCTCCATCCTCTCTGATCCTGCTTTGCGTCTCCTCTTCAGGGAATTCTTGCGTGAAACGCTGTGCGAGGAAAATCTCTCGTTCTGGATTGACGTCCAGGATTTCCAGTTACAGTTCAAGAATTTGAACGAGAAGACCCTTGAGAATATTAGGGAAACATTAGCTTCAGCCTATGGTACGAACCATACAACCTCTGCCGGTTTCCTATTTTCCAAGCGAAAGTAACTAACATTTTGTTTTTCTGAAAGGCATTTACAATGCATACTTGGCACCCGGCTCTCCATGTGAACTCAACATCGACCACACCTTACGACAAGACCTAGCTGCTAGAATGACAAGGGCAGTCGCGAAAGACGAACAGTCCATGTACTCTAGTCTGAAGGAGGTTGCGATTTTATTTGAGAGGGCTCAAGAGCAAGTTTTCAAGCTAATGGCTGGTGTAAGTTACACAACCCGCAATCAACATTAGCCTCATATCTAACCCTTGTTAAATCGCCTAGGACTCCGTGCCAAAATTCGCCAAGACTGCTCGATATATCGAAATGTCTGGAGACAATGGCTCTGACGATGGTTCTTTACATGGTACACCACCTCCCGAACACACTAGGCTGCGATTTGCCAAATAAGTTCATACTTGTGTGTTCGGCTGGTTGCTTACGTATTCTCAAAAACTTAGAATAAACATTCAAACCAAATTTACCTCGTCAATCCTTAATCTCCGGACATCCACCTGTCAGTCTCAGCTACATCCCTGAAATTATCTACCTGCAGTCGAAAAATCAGGACCGCGGCCTTTCGATTCACCGATTACCATTGAAACGCTTCACGACTCCCCCCTTTTAATACATATTTGCTAGCCATCGTTTCTATTCGACGAGTGTTATTTTGTCTGCTACAAAGTTCGATACCTGTGCAAGCATATAAATTCCGGTAGAATTTACTTTTTTCTCACGTTATTCCCCCTTCCTTTTCGTTATAATGCACAGAGCAATTATATGTAACGGCCGTATCCGAATCCTCCTTTTTTCTTTCCTTACTATCTCTATGTCCTGACGTTTTCAGCTCACTTTTTCTTTCTTCTCTTACAATGATGGAAGTAGACAGGGAAATGGTAAATATAAAATGTGCATGTGGTCAACCAGTATGGCCGACAAATATTTTCCTTATCTTTTTTTCTTTTCAATGGTCAGAATTTGCTGGGGAGTAGACTAGGTATCCCTGGAGACCTGTCACAGCTTCATGCTCCTTGGCTTTCTACCCGCTTTTTCAAAATTTTCCTTTACCTTTTTCTTTTCCTTAACTCTTACCATTGTCCCCATCACATTAGTCCGGAGTTTCTAGGGTTTTCTGTTAATTAAACATCGTCTTCGTGGACTTTTTTACTCTTTGCTTGCCTGTTGTTATTTTCCCATAAAATTATCAGCATGTTGCGGTTTTACACTCCTCTTAGTTTCAGGTTATTTTTTTCTATCGCCCGTTATGAACAGCAAAGTATAGCTAGCTATGCCCCCAAACCAACCCTAGTCCTAGTTTTGAAATGAGAAATTCAAAAAAAAAAAAAAAAAATATTTACCGATGCGAGAATACTTGGCCGTTTTGGCCATATGGCAACCCTCCGAATATAACCCTCCCCCTCTCTTCTTTTTTTTTCTCCGTTGAGAAGAAATATATCTTGGTAGCCTTAATTTTTACCCAGATTGCTCCGTTACGCGTTACAACGTTATACCATGGGTAAAAAACGAGCTGGCCAGCTAGGCGTACGTGGTTTTGTTCTTTCTCTCTGAAGCTTTGATGACGGGGCTGTAATATAATTAACGAGCATGAGGGGAGGATAAAATCAAGGCCTTTACAGGCCCTAAGCTGGAGATGTTCCGTTTTCCGAAACGCTCTTTCTCGTTTTTGTGAAACTTAATGTATGCCAAAAAGGTAATTTATTTTCCATTGACCCGCGCACGGAGAATGCCTCGGTGCTAAGCTAAGCATGATACTTTAAATTTCCCAGGTATGGGAATTTCGTGATTATGATCTTCAATTGGATATCTGCAGATATGCACATGTCAAGCATCCGCGACAGAATAAATGCCAGGTATTGATATTTGTGTCAAGAACCCCCGGGTCCTTCTCTCCGAGATGCAATTGCAGAGGATACGTTTGAGCGATATATTTTTTGAGTTTTGAGGAGGGCATGGCAATGGCAAGCATCTCCCCAGTTGGTTGGAGCTCAGGCCGCCCACGCCTCAACTCCGAGAAATGTGTTGAAGTTGAGGTGTTCAAGAAAACCTCTGATTTTTACTCGTAGTAGGTTGCAGGAAGCAAGGCCGGAGCTGAAATTAAAGGCTGCATACATGCGACTATCCCATCGTGGACGGTAAAATACGTTAAAGGCACAGAAAGGGAAAAAGCTAAGATGGTGGATATACGCATAGCTATGGCCGGCCGTACGAAGGTGAGAGCATTTAGGCGGGAATCTGTCGGGGGGGTGTTCTGCATGTCCTTCCTACCATATCTCTGTTTCCCTCCCACGATTTTCAAAAAAAAAAAAAAGTCCGGGCTGCAGGCTAAGCTAAGGACATGTGGACGGACATGCACATGCGGCGGTGGGGGAAATGCATATTCTCTCGTCCGTCCGTCTGGAGTTCTGTTCGGTCGGCCGGTCCAGAGCTGGGTTAGCTGGACCGATTGCTGCAGCCAATTGATAGCTGCGGCAAGAAACAGGGCCTGATCGAGAACCCTTTTCTTCTTTTCTCTCTCATGTTGAATGCAAGAGGAGAAGAAAGAATGAGGGAGAGAAGATGGGGCCAAAAATCCAGCCGCCAGAGTCCCATTGGTAAGAAGTTGGCCGTACACAGTATAATGTCCCCCTCCGTTCAGTCAAAACCGAAAGGCCCGCCCGTTGATCTTTTACTCAAAATAAGAATGACCCACCCTAGCAGCGCCCCCCTTCGCGAGAAATTTTTTTATTTAGCGTTTTGGACAGGCAGAAAACGTGATGCCGAATACGAGAAAAACGTGATGAATCTTGCATTTGTCTGTTCTGGGGGTATCATGCATGCGACTTGCATGGGGGGGAAAGGGTCCTCCTCTAAACCAAACGGAATGCATTTTCGCTGGCCAATCCCCGCGAAGCACAACCAAACAGAGGCTCTCTCGCCATTCAAGGGCATGGTCTGGGAACCCCAATTTCCAACAAGAAGAAAAACCGGCGAAATGCCATGTGCGCGCTATGCTGCAGTGTGAATCAATTTTGAAAGGTAAGAGTGACCAAACCCTTTCCAAGAAAAACGTGCTCATGCTTAGCCTGCAGCAGCTTGAGTGTTTTTTTCACCCCCTTCCCTCGCGATCGGAAGTAAGCTGCCACTTTGCCCTAAATTTGAGGGCGAATTTGGATACTTGTCCGATGGCAGCAGCATATCTGTTGATACAACGAAATGTGCGAGATAACGCTAGCTGGCTTTGGTTTAGAAGCTGATTCAAAATTGAGGAATGAGGCTGGATTCGATTCGATTATTCCTCGAGCCGCTGGGGGAAAAAGGTATCTCATTCTTTCCTCTTACGCTCAATGCGTTATATCGCCGGCACTTGTTGGACCACACACAATCGCATTGTTGCAAAACGAGGAGATAGGCATGTCTCGATTTCGCGATAGCGAGGGAGAGAGAGGCTATAAGACGTTTCGTGATATAGCTTGCAGACCCGCTCATGCTCCGTGGCCCCATTCCCTTTTTTATCGCCTCAACATACCTCCTTTAGCAATCTTGCCTGTCCAGCGTCTTGCATTTAATCAAAAACACGAGCTCTTCCAATCTAGATAAACTTTGTTTGAATGAATGGAAGAGAAGCCAAAAAACGCCTCGAGAAAAACGTGGGAAAGGGAAAGGCGTTTCCACGTCTGGCTTGTTGCAGCTAGCTGGCTAGCTAGCGAGACAGGACGATTTCACAAACTACCCCCTTGCTGATTACTTGACCACTAGCTGCTAACTGGCTAGCTAGTTGCAACATGCTTTCCTGGTCGCAATTGTCAGTAAAGTTCGTCTGGTCTCTTTCTTCCCTTTTTTTTTTTTTTGTCGGATAGCCGTAAACCCGGAAATATCGCGAGACGCAAAAAAGGAAATTAAACGATAGTCATTTCTGAGAGAAAAGAAGGTTAAAATTAGTCGTCTCGAGGGTATTCACTCGGAACGGTATTTCCGGGCCGACTTGAACTAGCTTTCTGGCGATTTTTTCTCCTCTGATAGCTTATTTCGAGGCTTGAACTACTCCGTAAACGTACCCGAGTTGATGGGAGAGGCAAACATCTTAGTTGGGATGAAAAGTAACTACTGCCATTTCTTCTCTCTTCTAGCTGCAATGGGACAGCCTTGATATTCCGTCCGCGCAGCCGCTTTGATATCAAGAATCTGTCTGTTCGCGGGAGATAACTTCGGACTATCGATTCTAGGCTCTCGCAGCACACCCTTACATGCACTCCTTACATTCTCCCCCATGCAGCCCGTCAACGCATTGACCCCTTCGACAA
>LDUD01000008.1:574206-602520 GCA_012184295.1 Dactylella cylindrospora
TCCAAGCAGTCGACCCAAATACCATCAAGCTATTGGTTAATTGCTCTTATCATTTTCCAATATAGTTTAATCTCAACAATTCCATCCAATTGCTGCCAAATAAACCCTCTCAAGAAAAAAAGGTTAACCCTAATATTATCCGAAGCTGCCGATTTTTGGAAACATTCAATCTATTTAATCTGGAAAAAGTGCTAGGCAGAGAAGCTGGAGAGCATGGATACACCCAACAAAATCGCGGGTCCATGCACAGGCCATGGTGAACATGCTCTATACGCCTCGTAAACGTATAGGTATGTATTTGATGCAGCGGTGGTGTAACGGCTGTTTCCGTTACCCGGATCTCTTAGAAATTAGAACCTTCGTCGTATTGACGGCTTGGTATCCACTTTAGCTTCCTTACTTCAGTACTGTATGACTATATAGCTATAGCTATTGATATCGATCGCCAGAATATTTGATATGAACCACGCTACTATCTGATAACTCTCCTCCATGTTAAAAGCAAACAAGTCGAAGGATCATTAGAATAATCCTGTCGTATACGACGTTAGAGCAGGTTCATCCCTGATGTTCCTTCTACAATCACCCGCTGCAAGGTCAAACCCGCCTCTTTCAACGCCCACCCATCACATCAATGTAACACAAACCACAAATGTAAACTACACTCCGAGCTCGTCTGCCGAAAGACTACTGTAAAATCCATATCCACCAAACCCTTACCATTTAGAAATCTATCGATTCACAAAGGCAACAATAAGAACCCGACCTTGACGAGCAAATAACCAACCTTCTTACCCCCCCGGTTCAAAAATGATATACGCATTGCAGCGTGCATAACCGAACCCGCAAGGGTACGGGGCCCTTCCAACGAGCCGAAGTCGACCTAGTCTACCCATAATCTCAAATGGAATCTGTATGCGAAGAAGCCCCACAAACACCAGACTCACGCCGCGGATTCCTAGGTTCAAACCAGGCCACCGACGTCCTTTTTTTCTCCTCGTTACCATTAATTGATCTGCAGCCTACAGCCCCTCGAGAAGAGAAAATATTTTTCCAGGGTTGGATGTTAATATATTTGGTCACGCGGCCAATGTCAATGCAATGCGTCTCGATATTAAAAAAACAAAGAAAGTAAACTAGAGCGAGGGGTAATTCCCTCGTGGCGATGATTAAGGACTAGGGGGGTTTATGCGTACGTATGCTAATAAGGGTTATATTAATCGTATACGTAGGCGGTTAAAGCAGTTAAGCCGAGAATTTGCCATGTTGTAATAGATTATATATCGCGCATCACGTTTTCCTCAAATTTCCATTTAACCTCCCTTTTTCGACTCATTGCCATCCTATTGAAGGATGGCATTGACGATGCTATTAGTCATTTTCTCAAGAATTTCAAACAAACCCCCCAATAACAGCGGTTCAGACGGCGTGGACCGAGGCGAGGTGGTTATGCGTGGCGCATCTGAATCAGCGGTATACCCCCCAGTCGATATACGGACACGTTTTCCGGCTGGAGCTTAGCTACCCCTGTAGGTAGGTAGGACAGCAGCAATGGTAGTACTCCCTCAAAAGGTCGCCACAATAAGAAAGGAGAAGCAAAAGATTCCACCAGCATCCGGACCAAAAAAACACCCAACTCTCTAACCAATCGTACACCAGCCCTGCAATATACTGCTCATACCCCACGACCGTCCCTGCCTCTTTATTTCCAACAACCCCACGTCCACCCGGAACATCCTGCTTTCCCTCCGTCCAACTCCGGTGTTTCCAGATCCCACCAGCAGCGAGGATGTAACTCCAACTCCGCCGTAAGCTCCTGACCCGACGACGGGGACTATCAATTCCCACTCGGCGAGTTTTTCCCAAGCCGCCAGCGCAACATCTTTCCCCCAAAGTTTCAAACCCCAAGTCGTTTGCGAGTAAATCTTCACCCTGCTGACGAGGGTCTTGTATTCGTCGTACGCCATTGTAAAGTTGCACGTGTCCGTTTCCAAGATCGGATCTAGCCGTGCTGCAGCTATCAGCAGCGCCAGGGAAAGCTCGGGCAAGTCTAGCGAGATGCAACAGACAAGATGTTTAGCGAGACGGGAACGTCTTAATTTTTTTTTTTCTTGTCTTCTGAGCTAGACATGTAGGTGGTTGCGAGGCGAGATGGTAGGGGTGTTCAATCCCAGGAAATTTTTCGTAGCCAGCGACTGGGGTAGTCGCGAAACGAGACTAGGGGTATAGGGGAAAATCGCTCACCTTCAAGTAAATATAGCTTGTTATCCGGCGCAACAAGGGCCGTCTTTAGCAAGGTCTCTCCGCTGCTCAGAAAAGGATTCTCAACCGAAATGTTGCAGATGGGTACCATCAAGTGGTTGTATAGGACCTGGATGTTCTTGCTAGTGCTGAAAACACCATCGACAGTCCTTCGGAAAGCCTTGTCGCTTTTGAACGCATCCTAAACTCGATTTAGCATGGTCACTCCGCCTAGATCATGAATCGTTTCGTCTCACATCTAAACTAGTATTCCAATGACTGTAATATGCCAACTCCGATTTGCCTGTCTCCATCGGCAGCGTGTCGATGTCCATGCAGAGACCGGCTTTAGCTACCTCCCACCACCCCTCCAACCGGGACCCCTGGTGGCCCCCGATCCTGAAGCCCAGAGTCCTGTGGCTGAATCTACTCTTCACTCGCTTTTCGAGATCCTCGACAATGTTAATCTTGGACGTCATACCTACCACCGCAATTGGTGCTTTCCTAGCTTGAGCTATGTCGAAAAGGTTGTACAAGAGCGTTTGACGAGGATGAGCCGCAAACTGCTCAAACTCCGAGAGCAAGAACAAGACGGATATGCTCGTCGTCTCGTTCATTGAAGTAGCATTCGGATCATGCTCTGAAGGATGGGAGAGCAATGCCAAGATGGTTGTGAGAGTGTCCGCAAAGTTGATAGGCTGTGATCCCGCTGTCAATAACCGGAGTATGGCTTTCTGAATGTCGCGCGACTAACCTTCGAGTCGTCCATATCCATACTACTTCCTAGCTGCCTCCAGATCTCCTTCACAGCAGTCCTTTCGTCCGTCTGTAGGCACCCACTGAGCCTCACTACAATAAAGTCTCCTTCATAGTGTTTTTGCAGTTCGGAAATCGCCTTCTCGGTCACTAGTGATTTGCCGCTCCCTCGAGGCCCTATCAACAGTATTGAATTACCTTCCCCGGCAACCACTGTCTGCTCTAGTAGCTGATGCACAACGGCGTATTCATCTTTTAGCCCAACTAGTTTATCTGGCAGCCCTCTTCCCGTAACCTTCTTCATAACACTGTACTTCAAGAGCTTGACCGCCTCATCTGTGACCCTACCCGTGAACTTTGTCCTTGGTTTTGGTTTCTCTACCACCAATTCCTCCTCTGCCGTCTCTTCAACTGCCTCGTCGTCCGCAATTATACCCGAACTTGAGACATCGTCGTCCTTTGCTGCCTTCCTCAAGCTTGCCGTAAACTTTGATGGTGTTTTCCCTGTCCTTTTCATCTTTGGCTTAAACACATCTTCCTCGTCCGAGCCTGGGAAATCATATATCGAGCTCTCATCATCCTTCTTCGATGATGTCGATGCTGGCGACGCTCTATTCACCTTCTTCCTCCCCACAGATTTCAACGCCGAGCTAACTCCTAGCTTTGACGGTGACTTCTTCGTCGGGCTAATATCACTATCCACCATGATGACATCCCCCTCCATGTCCGTATCCTCAGCAATCTTCTTCCCCCTCTTCACCGGACTACCCCTACCCGCATCCTCCTCAGCCCCGTTAACCACAATTGTCGGTTTAAGCACTTTCTTCT
Organism: Dactylella cylindrospora; assembly: GCA_012184295.1. Lineage (NCBI taxonomy): Eukaryota > Fungi > Ascomycota > Orbiliomycetes > Orbiliales > Orbiliaceae > Dactylella > Dactylella cylindrospora. The sequence continues at coordinate 578,032 of LDUD01000008.1, forward strand.
TGACGGACCCATGCCTCCCCCTTCGAAACTTGTCCACCCCGTCATCTTCAGAGTCATTTTTCTTCCTGGCGGATTTCACGGGCGAGACCTCGTCGTTGTGATGACCGTACGCCCCGTTTCTGCTGGATACGGTGCTGGGTGTGTCATCACGGTCAACGTGTTTTCTCCGTCCACCGTAGAGATTTGTGATCTTTTGATTGGGCAGCTTTAGCGGTGATTTTGAACCATTGACCTTGATTGATGATGGAGGGGCAATTGATTCATCTTCATCCTCGTCATCCACGGAGCTCTCCGCTTGACCCTTTCCCTTGCGACGGCGGGGACGGCTCGTCGCCTCTTGGTCCTTGCGTTTAGATATAGACTTTGCTTTGGAGGCGCTACCGGGTGCTGGTGCCCGTTTTCGAGTACTCTTTGCCCCGGCCTCAATCGCATTCCCATCCTCCTCGGGGGATATCCTCCTCCGCTTAGCTACCGGACTTTCATCCGGATTCTTTTCTGCGCCGCCGCCAGCGGACCGCGTGGAGCGAGGCGTGTTCTTCGCTGTCGTCGAAGGGTTGGGAGGACTGCTCGATTCTAGAGCTTTGAGGGTAGGTCTGGATGTCCGTGTGGAGTGACGCGTGCTCATTGCCGATTGTTGGTTAACTACTTCTTTTTGGGGGGGTTAGAGGCGGGGAAGATTGGATAGAGGTGGAAGTAGAATTTGGAGCTGTGGAGAGAAGAGCGTGAGGTCGAGTTACTGTTTATATGCGCCAAGGGGCCCAACGCATCATTAGTAGCCCGGGTCAGATGAGCTCGTGATATAAAATTAGTGCAGACCGGTCTTGTTATTTTCTTTTACCATCTCCTTATGTATTAAATCGCCTGAGAAAGATTCTTCCTTATTTGATTGCGTCAAACTGTTATATAATACAGGAATCGTTCACGCATGCAATCTTCTACCAAGCCTTCAAGGTACTCGAGACACCATGTAAATGTATAAATGAACCATCAACTGCGGCTCCTAGGTATATATAAAAAAGACATTGCAATACGTGAATCACAGACTAGGAGAAGGGTACATATGAAAATCTGCTAACATGGACACGTTATATAACAAAATAGCTTCAGTGAAACAGGTAAAACGGAACACAAGGAAAAGAGGACGAGCCTTTAAATGCTATCAATCATACTTGCCTCCACCGCCCCCACTTCCAAAGAAACCGTCCTTCTCGCTTCCAAACCAACCTTGGGTCCAGTTTCCTTCCTTCATACTCCCCGGGTTCAGCCCTAGACCAGCATGGTGTTGATACGTTCTCCTCTGTCTTCCTCTTCTCCAGAAGAATGCGGCGGCGGCAAAGACAATAATGGTAAGAATTGTAAGGAAGGGATGACTAGTCCCCGAATCCTTTGCACTTCTAAATACCCTCTCGATCCTTCCAACAGTACTCTTTGACTTGAGGCTATGTGGGTTCTTCATAATGGTCTTGACGAGATCGAGAATGGAAGTTCTGGAAGGATAGATCGGTTCATCCGATTCGTTGGCATCCCAGTATCTCTTCTTATCTTCCTCATTTATGATCACCCTATTACCCATTTCCTTGACATCGATATTGTAGGTTTGCTTAACCCATCGTTCCCAGAAAATACCATCAACCCAGGCGAATCCAATCTCCTTCCTCTTCGGCAAAATGACAGGCATTCCCTTTGCATTGTTCAAGGCACGCTCATCATTTCTATCCTCAGCTTCATCAATCTTGTGCTGTTTCCTATCCCGAAGTTCCTGTCGCTCGAGTTTCTCATCTTTGATTTTCTCTTCCATCCAAATTTTAGCGGCAGCTTTCATTTCTGCTTTAGCAGCATTGAACTCCTCTTCCTTGGAGGTGTCGAAGATACCAAGCACAACAGTTCTGCCATTCATAATTTCATGAGAGTTGGTCGCGGAGAGTTCGGGGACGACGGGTAGCCAGACGGTCTTCATCCAATTGATAATTTTTTCGGTATCTCTGATGTCAGCTGGGGATAGTGCTGGATAATACGAGGGAGTATCATCGCGAAGAACGATGAGCTGTGGCCAGGTGGTGATGCGATATTTCCTTGCGAGGAGATCAGAGTTCGTCTTATACAGCGGGGCATGTCCAATCAGCGGCATAGTGATCCTTGACAGAGCCTCAAAATCTTCGGACACTGTCGCGTGATCATAAAAGTACAAGAAAGTGACCTCATATTTCTTTTGAATGACCTCGAAATCCGCAGCATCTCCAATCTCCTTAATACCAGAGTCGGCAGCCTTGCGAGCCCAAGAAACAAGATCACCCACGCCGCGAAGACCTTTATATTCGATTTTTTCGCCATTCTTGAAGAAGATTATAGTGGGGTAGGCAGCAACTTGAGCTTCCTTGCAAAGACGACGGTCAACTTCGCAGTTAACCTCACCAATGTTAAGCGTACCCTGCATTTCATAACCCAGAGTCTTCCAGGCAGGTGCCATGGCTTGACAGTGAGAGCACCAAGGTGCATAGAACTTGACAAACCATCCATCTCCTGTATTCAAAATCTTCTTCTGGAACAATTCGATGTCAAGAGGGACAGAAACGCCGCTAGGGTTTGGAGTTGGCCCCTTCTTCTTAGTAGGTTTTAAAGGCGCTGCTTCTTCTACTGGGGCTTCGAGTGGTGTCTGAGCGATCGGTGCTGCAGTTGGTTCGGTAACCTTCTTGGTAGCGGCAGCTTTTGAGCGAGCCGCAGCAAATTCCTGGGGACTCGGGACCTCTGGAAGCTCAATTTTTGCGGGTCGGGAACCAGGTTTGATTTCTTCCAGATGTGCCTCCATAAACTCCGACAGCAGCTCAATGTTGTTTCTCTTACCCTTAAACGTGTCGATAAGTTTGCCGTCCTTGAAGAGCCCAAACATTGGATATGCGTTTACGCCATGTTCACCGCAGAGGTCCCCATGGGCGGAGCAATCGACATTAGCGAAATGCCAATCGTAGGTGTCGGTGAACGAAGGGGGGGATTTCGGGTGGGGTGACGAAGGGGATGCTGGCGATGATCTCATGTAGAATTCGTATAATGTTTGCCAATGCGGAGCGGCGACTCTACAGTGTCCACAGTAAGGCGAAAAATGTTTTATGAACCTATGAATGTTACGGTGCTTGTCAGTATGTTTTTCCCCGATAGCTACCCTTCGACACGTTTCTCGTGCATCAAATCCACATATAGAGTCTTGATATAGAGATCCTTGAATGGCGGGGAGATTATCGTACCAATAACCCTTCTCCACCGTCTTGTCAAAATTCTCCGGCGTCAGATCCCTCAGTTCGGGAACTGGTAGATCTTCACTCGCATCCTCAACATGTCGCTTATCAATTGCGGCCGGCGATGCTGACGCAAATATCGGGGAAAGGAGTAACGCTGGGTAAAGCCACGACAACCGCATGATTGCCGATTTTTTTTTGTAGGCGGAGGGTGCGAGTTTAGACGACTCGCGACAAACTCACGACGGAGCAGTCAAAAAATGTAATCTCGAAAGCGAAATTCTCCAGGCGATATCGGAACTTTTTTTCTGAGATTCGAAAATAATCGAGGGGAACGGAGAGCGGCGGAAGGAAAGAACGGATGCTCCAGTCGATCGAGTGTGGCTTTGAGGCGATATCCCTTATTGAGCGTGATGAGATCAGCAATCAGGACCCGCCCGCAGAGTCCATTGACAGATGGTGGAAATTACAATGACCACGAGTTTCTACAACTCGATGAGAATGCAACAGAATTGTACCCGAAGAGAGAGTTGGTGCCGGCGGGAGATAGGAGGTAACAGGCTGGTCTCTTCCCTTTTTTTTCTCCTTACAGGAAAACGGAAGAATTAATTATTCGGGGCTTTGTTGGGGGGACGGGCGAGGAGTATGCGAGGAATGTGGCCAGCGAAACGAAAACCTTCTCTCTCGTGAGCCGTTTATTTATATATTTAATATTGCCTGGCTTGCTAGTATATTACTGCTGCCCGCTAGCGGCGGTACGACTGTACTCTTCTTGACTAAACTGGTACTCTTAATTTGGCTACTATACATGTTTAAGGTTACTCCAGTTCGTTTACATCTGATGGAGCCTGTTGAGGGGGCTTGGCTGCCCTTTCCCTTTCAGCTTCACAAGGCTTGATTTGCCTGCTTGGGAGGGCCAGAACCTCACTTCCCAGACCCCAAAAGTTTCATGCAAGCTTTTTTTTTTTTTTTTTTGGGGGTTGTTCAGATGGGAACGGAAAACCAAACAAGAAGGGAGCGTCTCTCTTCCTCTTGCCAGAATAAAATACGAATAGCCTGGCCATGTTGCGAATTGGGTAGTATACACGTATGGCAAAAGTTCGTATTGAAGCCTGTGATGATTATCTAACAAGTATCGTGTGCATGCGCAAACATAAATTTGGGTGGTATTCCTTTGTACTTTCGAAGGAAAAGCTAACGTAATAACGACCCCAAACGCGGTTAAGATATTTCCCGGTCCACAGAAAATCAGATGCAAAAAAAGGCAGGAAGCTATATCACAGAGCCACGGGACAGATGGGACTCAAGCCTTTTTTCCACCTGGGGCAGAGCCTGTCAAGACTTCAGGAACATGCAGCGTCGATACCGCTTTACCACTTTTTTTTTTACCCAACCGCCTTAGCAAACAAAATTTAAACTCTCCTAGCTCGAGATCAGTGCGGGACGAGGCGATAAGAGCAGAGCGATATTGGCCCCGTCGATCAATGTTCTGCTAGGGGGTTCAGTTTCTTAGCCTCTCAGGGCTTTTGCGTGCGCACATGGCCGGACGTTTACCTGCTCAACTCGTACCTGCTCAATCTGGGAAAACCACCAAGACGTGATATATATAGAGACAGAAAGGGCAATCCTAGAACAATTGTGGGATGCTCGATGCACGAATCCAAGTAGGCTGCCAGACACGGGATCTAGAATTGGTGGAGAAGAATTACTTGCATACACATTTTACATGGATGCGTAAGTATCTCCCGATGGCTTTTTTATAATGCAATTCCCAATCGTCCAGGTTGCACACACCTTTTTGTGTTCTGATTTGACACATTGTGGAGATTGCAAGATTACGTTCGCCTGGCAGATTTGGGTGGTTCTCGGGTCACATGGTCTATTTTCCTCGACTCGATCCCTTGGTTCCTACATGCTAGTTACTGGTCGGCGGGCATTTTACTCGAATAGGCTCCTTCCAAGTCTCGCTCTTCTGGATTTTTAAATATCCAACTGCCAAAAACTCGACAGGTGCATATTCGATCCTGATTACGGGATCCTTACATGATAAAAGATCGGACGGACATTTCCGGCTTTCGTACTCTTGACATCCGTTGACTCCATCGACAGGTTTACATCTCGGATCAAGGCGAGCAAGATCTATGCTTCGGGCTAGATATGATGCCCACACATGTCCGCTGGTGCAGCTATCTCTACCTCCAGGCAGCAAACCACGGAGCCGCATATCCGGAGGTCCAACGCGGCGACAAAGTAGACAATCTGGCTCCATGAGACGACTTATACCCACATATCCGTGCCATAAATTTTATGGACAACCCAAAGTGGGCAGTCTGGCCTCGCGAGACAAGGACAACCTAAATACACGCTTTTTGGACTGTTAAGAAGTAATGAAAATGGTATCTACAAAGGATTGTCTTGCCTAATTATACTATATACCAAGATACAAGACCAAATCTAACTATACAGAACCTCAAGAGAGCGCACTGTGACATTTAAGCCTTCTCTCTCTCAAAATATGTCCATTGGCCCTCGACCGGTTCTTCCACCAGTGGCTCCCATCTGTAGACCTCCAAAGTTAGCAATTTGATCCCAATAATCGGGTGGTGCTCCGTGATGTTGTATGATTGGGGACAACTTACGGTTTTGCCTCCGCCATGACACCGACTAGTTTATACTCCTCATAAGCTTGGGTGATAAGCTCCTCAATCAATCCACATCCAATCTGCTGCTCAATCGCCTGCACTTGCTCTGACGACAGATCCGGTTCGTCTGGAGCATTATCGAAATCAGGCAGCGTCTTATCCTTATTCTTCTTCTGCCATTCCTCTTTTAATCTCGCCTTGACCTCATCGTTCCTGTACTTGATCAACTCTGTGTATTCCCTATCGTCCTCCAACGTATTCTCCCAGTTTCCCCAGTACGCCAAAATCGACTCTGCCTTGATATCCAACTTTTCTACCTCGTCGTCATACTTTGGCGGGGAGTCTAGACCTTTGCTTGAGAGCTCTTTGCAGAATGCATCCCAACCGGCCGGTATCTGCTCCTCTACAATCTTCTTGCGGTGCGTAACGAGAGCTTCGGTGGCGGTTCTGTAAGCGGATTCTTTAGGGAACTGTTTGAGGTCGCGGAGGATGGAGTTGTAAAGGTTGAGGAGGGTGGGACGTGGGGCGGGATGCGTCGCTATGCCGGTGATACCTGTCGGATGGAAGGCTACCAAGCGGGGAGTACTTTTAACGGCTGTGGCCGCAGACTGGAAGAGTCGGATTGCAGGTCTCATAATGCGTGTTTGGATGTAGTTGAATCTGGGGGAGAACGGAAAGGAAGACGGAGAGCGACTCGACGTCTTTAGCCAGCAATACAATGTATCTATAGAACTTGTCAGACTCAATGGATATCATAACAATCTCACACCCCCAATAAAAGCTTCCACCTACCAGCTAGCGGGATACGATAAAGTGGTGAAGCACCCGAGGTGTCTGTCGGGATGTCCTGCTGCTCTTGCTATGACGTCCGGTGGGATAACATACCTTTCTCTGGCGGCTTTGCAATTGGGAGACTTTTAATTGGCCAATCAATTAACTCAACACAACACGAAACCCTTCCCTCGTTCACGACGTCAACCCGAAATCCGACCACCCGACAACTCTCGTGAAAGAAAGGATGAGACGGTGAAATCCCTCCTCCCCGCCGCAATTGATCAGGTATCTGGCGTATACAGCATGCCGCCGTCTCACCTTCGCTCTCTGCTCTCCTCGAGAGGCATCGGCCGTGTCAATGGCCAGGTTTCTCCCTTCAAATCCTCCTCGCCTCTTATTGTCCTCCGACGGTCGTACGCTACTGAGAAGGAAAAGGGTCCAGTATCTACCGGGATTACGATTCTGAAGTCGACAATTGCATTATCCACGCTTGTTCTGTTAGGATACTACTGGACTGATTCTAGGGCCGCCGTTCACCGTTACATTGTTGTACCAGCTGTGCGCGTTGTTGCTCCGGATGCCGAGGACGCCCATGCTTTCGGATTAAAAGTGTTACGGATTCTCTGGGACTATGGTCTACACCCTCGAGATAGGCTAGGTCAGAGAGAAGAGGAGGGGAAAACCGCTTTCCTTGAAACCCAGGTTCGTCTTACTATCTTCTGCTTATATTGTCACTAACGTCTATTCTAACAACTGTCACCTACAGATCTGGGACAAGCCAATTACCAACCCAATTTACATTTCCGCTGGTCTTGACAAGAATGCCGAAGCTATAGATGCGCTATTTGCCCTTGGTCCCGCTATAATCGAAGTTGGCTGCGTAACACCTCAACCGCAGCCTGGTAACCCACGACCTCGAGTCTTTCGTTTAGTTCCCGACAAGGCCTTAATAAACCGCTATGGCTTTAACTCTCTCGGTTCGGAATACGTGGCACGGAAGCTTCGCGAGAGAATTACGAAATATGCTTCCAACCATAATATGACAGAGCAGGAAGTTCTGGATACCGTGCCAGCAAGTTTATACCCCGGGAAGCTCCTAGCTGTTCAAATCGGCAAGAATAAAAGTGTTAGTGAGGACGATATCGAGGGCGTCAAGGCAGCCTATATATCTGGCGTTAAAGCATTGGGCGCCTATTCTGATGTTCTAGTTGTCAATGTATCAAGCCCGAATACGCCAGGATTAAGGAAACTGCAATCGGGTAATACCTTGACTGAATTGCTTTCCGCTGTCGTCAAGGAGGCACGAGCAGTCAACAGGAGAGTAAAACCTAGGGTCGTTGTCAAAATCTCACCGGATGAGTCCTCACCTCAACAGATTGATGGAATCGCCAAGGCGATAAAGCAATCCGGGGTTGACGGCGTGATTGTTGCGAATACTACACTAAGGAGGCCAGATTCACTAGTGTCTCCTGGTCATTTAGTTCACGAAGCTGGCGGATTATCTGGGCCGGAGTTATATGAGCCAATGAAACAGCTGGTGAAGGAGTATAGAAAGAGATTACCGAGGGATAAGGAAATCTGGGCAAGTGGCGGAGTATCTACTGGTGAAGATGCATTAAATGTACTGAAAGAGGGAGCGGGCGTGGTTGGCGTATACACCGCAATGGTTTACGGGGGAGTAGGTACGATTGGCAGGATAAAGGAGGAGATTAGAGAGATAGTACGTCAGACGATTGCTAGTCGGAGTAGTACCAAATAAGTATAAAAGCACTTGAAATTTGCTTACTTTGCATGATTAGAAAGGTTGTACATACGAGCGTTTTATATAGCATTTGGTATTGAAATTCCTAAAGTTACCTACTTATATACTTGGATAGAAACCAAAAAAATGAATGGCCTATTTACCCTTACAAACTCAACTTTTTAAAAGACATGTATACTAGTCACCATTCCCATCCTTGCGCATTTCTAAGCGCCCAATCCCTCAAACTTAGTAATCTATTCCTCCAACGCTGGAGTATCAGCGAACAACTGCTCATTCATACCCGGCGGATATCTCTCCCCAATCGGCATACAATCACTAGCAGCCTGGGAAATCTCCTTCTTCTCCTCCTCCGTCAACTCCACCTTCAAAGCTCCCAGATTCTCCTTCAACGCCTCAATTCTAGTAGTTCCGGGGATGGGAATAATATCCTCTCCCTGGGCCATAACCCAAGCAAGCGTCGCCTGTCCGGCAGTGATACCCTTCTTATCGGCGATAGCCTTAACTCTGTCTACCAACTCTAGGTTCTTCGGGAAGTTCTCCTTGGAGAAGCGGGGGGCGAAGGTGCGGAAGTCACCGGGTTCAAAGTCGTCGGGGGTGCGGTAACGTCCGGTGAGGAAACCGCGACCGAGAGGGCTGTAGGCAACAACAGTGATGCCGAGTTCGCGGCAGGTGGAGAGGATGTTGCGTTCTGGTTGTTCAATGTCGATGGCGAAGGGTGAGTATTCTAGTTGGACGGCGGAGAGGGGGGCTATAGCGTGGGCGCGACGGATTGTTTCGGCAGAGCACTCGGAGAGACCAATGTGCTTAATCTATGCGGTTACTCACCCGTTAGTTTTCAATTCTAGGAGCTATTAGAGCTTTTAATACGTAGCTATTTACCTTCCCCTCCTCCTGGAGTTTCTTCAGCTCCCTCATAGTAATCTCAATAGGAAGAGTCTGGTCAATTCTGTTCGCAGTCACTCTATTAGCTTGCTGTATTAGTGTCTCAAAAAATGAGGTAACCTCGAAACCCACCTGTGAAAATAGTACAAATCGACATAATCCACTCCTAGTCTTCCCAAACTCTTTTCGATGCTAGCCCTCACATATTCCGGTGTTCCATTGACACCAAATACAGGACCGGGGGCAATTGTGATTCCAAACTTGGTAGCGAGGAAAACCTTTTCGCGGAGGCCCGGGTTGCGCTTGAACCAATTTCCGAGGAGATCCTCGCTATCGCCGTATATGTCGCTGGTGTCAATCTGCGTAAGCCGCGAGGTTAGACGATTGGTCAGATTTAACGAGGTGCCCATCCTCGTTTCTTTTGGCGGGCAGAGCCTAGGAATAGACGTACGAAATAGCATCCATTCTCCACGACGGCATCGAGGAGCTTAAAACGCTCTTCATCTGGCTTGGCGGTACCGTAACCAACAGACAGACCTAAGGTATTTTAAACCGATGGTTAGTTCGGGGACGCATCGTATATACTAAGATCATATTTATAGCTCACCCATAGCGCCAAAGCCCGTGGCAGACACTTGAGGTCCGTTCCGTCCCAAAGCACGGGTTGGAACTGGTTCTCCGAATGTAACCATTGTTTTCAGATTATTGACCCTGTACGTTAGATCTTATAAAATTGTTGTAGTTTTTGTGTTGGGCTGAGCTAGGTCGAAGTTTAAATTGTGTAATAGAGTATTTGTCGATTGATGCTGTTCAATTGAGGATGGTAGTATAGGACTTAGGGAAGATCGAAGAGGGGCCGGCTCGATTATATACTTTTCTCCACCATGATCATTGTAGCGCTGCGGGGCTGGTACGGACCGAATTGATTGTAAAGCTATACATCATGACTTAGCGACTTGACTAGAGATCAAGATTGATTGCCCAATTCGGCCTGAACAATGTGCTAGCTAGAATTCGAGAGAACTAGAGCCGCTAGCTTCTGTGCTCATACTTTGTGTAAAATATCCATCGGGTCAATTTCAGCCCGCCCAGCTGACAGCTGACGGTCAGTACTTCACATAAAATGCAAATTTGTGATGCTCTTCTCTGAGATAACCATATACTTGGATTTTCGGCTGTGATTAAGCTCGTTCTCTCGGCCACTATTTCGTAAATTCTATTCCCCAGGTACGGGAGCAAGATGTACATTAACGGTTAGCGGATGCATGTTTCATTGGTCCCTGCAAATATGCAGAGTGCAAAGCAAGGCGCTGACGTCGAAAAGCCGGTAGTGGTTTTTGCAGGGATGTAATCCACTTTTTTGAACCTTAACGCATTCAGATTCCGCATGTTTTAAAACTGGTACCTCGGGTCTTTGTCAGCAAAGGTGGCCCACAGAAATTGAAGGTTAAGACGGATTAGTACTCCTTTGGAAAGAAGGTATGGATTCTAGTCGGTATAGAATTGGTAGTGCTCTATCACCTGTTACGGCACTTTGATCATGTCAGCAAACCGCATGGAGATTGCACCCGGAGATTAGTTAACTTCGACGGCTATAGTATACCGAAATTTAAGTGGCGGAATGACGAAATAGACCCCTCGATATTTAATTAGTATCAGAAAGCCGTGAAATGGTAACTATACCAATTGGCGATTCGATTAATACTAGCACTAGTTTATACTAAGTGGAGGCGTTTTCTTCTATAGTTCTTAAACCTCTGAGGCTATGCGAGTTTGTGCCCAATTAGCTTAACTACAGGCTTGTAATTAGAAATTGCTTCAGGTCGTTGAAGACTTGACGCGAGGATCCATTCAGGCTCTCAATGGACAGCAATGGTAACTTAGTTACTCGTGGGAGATAATAAAGAAGAGAAGAAAAGAATCGCTAATATTACATAAAAATACCGTATCAAGTGGTAAAGCCGCAAGAAAATAAAACTCCCTTCCAAGTCGAATCCACCAACTGGAGCGAAATCAAAACCCCCGAACGATTGCTGACATGCATTACATTTCATACTACACCGCCGTCGGCGCCTCTCCCGCCGAATAAGTACTCCACCGCGAGCGGCAAAAGTGAGATTTAGAATAAAATCCCCAAAGAAATCATCCTCCACGGCCACCTTTCCTTGTGGCTCCAATACTTCTGCATCGCTCTCCCGTTCCCGCCGTTGCTGACTGCATTCCTGACATTTACGAGTCCTGTACATCCATCGCTGGTGCTTGCCTGTTCGCGCCACTCCCATCCCGCCTCCATTATGTCACCTAGTCCTGCGAGCGCACTCTCGCTGCTTGGTATATCTGGAAGAAGAAAGTATTCCACCTTTGAGTCGATAGTACCCAGGAACCCATGATAAGATATGATCTCTTTCTGCGGACCCTTGTTGGGAACATCAAAGCTGGAGACTACGATATGGATATGGAAAGTACTGGTTGGCAAGGGTGGGACGTTGAAGCTGTCGAATGAGGAGTAGCTGTCCTTGGGTGTTTTCGGCCGACGAGGATTGGGCATGGATGTGCTAGATATATGACCAATGCTTGTGGGAGGAGCTGGGGTCGAGGGCGGGTTTAGGGCTATCTCCAGACGCTTTTGAGCTTTCGAGCGGGCCGTTGGTAGGTGGCGGGTTAGCTCTTCAGCATCAATCGAGCGGGTTGGTGACATTGGACCATTGGCTGACGAGCTTGGACGGCTGTGGCTGCTAGTGCTGCTACGTTCTGGTGTGGCGGGCGCATACCCGTTCGCAGCTTGCTTGCTTTTCTGGGGAGTTTGCCGAACGATTAGAGAGCGAAATTTGTCCCCTGGCAGTTCGACCTTTTCGCGCGGTCGACAGACGGCCTGCAGAGTACCTTTAGAGTCACAGGGCGCTCGCAAGTATTGTAATTTCGGGAATCCTCCTTCTAGAATACTGTTCGCGAGGTGGGTTTCCGCAGAACCTGGCTTCAGACAATCCCAATGGAGAAATTTGAGGGAGCGACAGGCGAGGAGCGGGCGAAGGAATAGGGTATCCGTGTCGTCGATTTCTGGGGCAACATCTTGCAGCAGCGTGAATTTTTCGAGTTGGGCGAGGTTGGAGAAAATCTTAATGATGAGTAGGAGCGAGGATATGTCGAGATTTATTAAAGCAAGTTTCTGCAGAGGATTTTGCGGGGAGGAGAAATATGATGATAAACTCCTATCGGTGAGACCGGGAAGACATTCAAGGCGGAGGGCGGTAAGGTTTTTAGGTAAGTGCCACAGTACTTCACCTGTAAATTGGTAGTACGCAAAGTGGGAGATATAAAGGGAGGTTAGGTTGGGAACATATTGGAAGAGAGCCATGAAATCATGAGGTTGTAGTGAAGATATGGTGTTCATGCCATGGAGAACCAAAGTCTCTAGGTTCTGCCATTGGGCGTGGTAGGAAAGGAATCGCTGAATAAAGGCGCGAGGGAGTGGTTCGCCTTCCTGTCGGAAGACTCCATTCTCGTCGATATACCCGATATCATCGGGGGACGGGTCGAATTGCTCTCCAACGAGCAACCAGACATGCTCCTTTAAACGCTTTCGCGTACTCAGGGCAGTCCACAACCTATCCGAGCCCCTTCTCCATTCTTCCTCCTTGGGGTTCCCAGGAACCTCCAAACCCATACCGAACTCAAAGTTCGGATAAAATCCCACTAGCCTCTCCAGATTTGGGCAGCACATGATGAGTCCTGCGGCCATAGAATGTATATTAGCGACATCTGGACCTGGTAATGTGAGGTCGTATGCCGGGAGTTTCAGCTCGACTACCAGCTCCGCCAGGTCGGGTCGCGATCGCAAAGTTCGACATAACAAGTTTATTCGAGCGCCATATTTTAAACCGTTCTTTTTACTACCGCCGAAATGGAATTTCGTATTTTCGGAATCGGGTCCGTGTATGCGTATCCTCGAGTAACTGTATGCAAGCAATCATGTTAGGCGCCCTAATTACACAATATTATGCAATTCAATTGCGCAAAAACTTACAGCAGCTTCAAAGCCCCTTTCGAGAACCTCTTGCTCACCAACGCCAGCGAGCAAAGATCTCGCATAAAACATGTGTCGCATGGCAACCCAACCGCTCCAGCGCTATGTATAGTCCTTAATTCCCTCGCAATCTTCGTAAATACTATTTGCGGAATCGGTGGCTTGACATAACTCGAAAACGAATACGCAATAACTTTGGGCGATCTCGGGTTTGGCGAAACTGGACCGTTCCCGCTTTCGGGCGATAGACTGCCAGGTGTTGCGGGAGGCGTCGCTGGACTACTCCTTCCACCGCCGAAGAAGCCTCGCAGGGTCGATTTCGATTTCTTATTTTGAAGTGTAAGGGGAGCTGGAGGCGCGTACGCTGATCGGGGTGCCATATCTCGGGAACTTGCAGGGACCTGTTGTTGCCTTTCCCCCACAATTCAGCACGAAGCCCTGTCAAAGGGGAGAGGCCGAAATCCGTGCGAAAAAGAAAGAACGTATTTTTTTTTTCAGAATGTCGAAAATTAGGAGAATCCGTATCGAACGATCCGCGGAAATATTTTGGAGGTAAAAAAGGGAAAAATTGGTAATGGTATCGATATTTATCTTTTGAAGCGGAGAAATTAAAACCACGAAGGGCCTGCTGATGATGGGGCCAATTGTGAAGAAATTAGATTGTTGGTCAAGCGCCATGAATGGATAATAGCAAGCACGATCCACACATCATTCGTCCAGAATCGAGACCTCCTGGAAAGTGCATTCCGAGTTGACTGGGGCCGTTTCCGTCCTCAGGAGCGTTTTGTACTAAGTCTTTCTGTAACTTATTATAAAATTAGCAGTGTGGTTCGTAAAGGGGGTACATTTGCAGAAAGTATTCGGTTGAGGCTGAAAGCCTTACCAATTCACTTATGGCCCTCTCCACCTTAGATCGGAAGGTTCGTCGGATAACGATACCGTAGACGCCTGCCTCTGCAGAGGCTGTGATCCCTTGTTACAAAAACTGCGTCTTTTAATCTGCAGAATGAATCTTTAAGATAGTTTAATCTTTCGACTCCTCTTCTACGAGATTTCGCAACCAAATTCGGTATAGAATCCCAACCCGTGTAAACCACGGACGCATGGCATCAAAGTATATTACCCCTGCTCAGGCACATTGGAAAACAAAAAGTGACAAGCGGCCCCTTGTTTTGGGCACCGACCCCTATTGCGCGGTATCACAAATCTCGCAACACAACCGTTCAAGCCTATCAGACGTCAAGAATAGTTTAGCTGCAGATAAACGGTATCACAACATCTTTTTATTTCGCTCTCGATAAATGCATTCCAGTATTTTATATTTTAAAATGCAAACCGCGAAGCATATCCTTAAGAATGCGGAATGTTTAGGAATTTTGCGTGTGATTTGATAGATTGCATTGCATCTGCCCATGCAGGCTGCAGGCCTTGAAAACGAGGGGTCACGGTCAACCCCATGTTTGGATATTTTAATATCCTGCCGAAATTGCCTGTTGCATTTTAAAGATCAGGATGTGTTGACATGTCGTCACCTCCTCGAGCTCGTTCGACCCAAGTGGCACAAAACACTGCACCTGTTTCGACATATCGTGGCTTGAATACTTATTTAGGTAATTGAAATTCAATAAAGAGGCCGGTATAGCGGAATACCTCCTAGGTATAATGCGTCTGGCCAGAGTGAATGCCTTCATAGAATCTGAGCATTTGCCTTGCATTGCTGAGAATTAGCATGTTGAGACTTAGTCAGCTTAATCCCAGCACCTTGGGTTCTGATCTATTAACTATTCGGCTTCCAGTATACCAACATTCGTTTATTAAGGATAGAGATGAACGGGTCCTGTGTAATACCGCATGATAGATTGTAGCGATTAGAGCGACTGAGACCGTAGATAACTTAGTAGCAAATAATGGACTTCGGGAAACATCGCTCCTCAATCCCGCGTCCAACCATCGATAGCCATCCAATAGTCTATGTTTTGTACTATAACGTATAGAATGAAGATTCCTACCTAGGTTTCAGGTAATGGCCCATTGGTTCACTTTGTTCAATTCGGTCTGTTGCTTGTGATTATTGTGACAGACCAACGAGACCATAATAGGTGCGGGGCGAGTACATCCGGCGGGTGCGACTCAACTCTTGCAAAGGTATTATTTTCCAATGGCGCCTACAACCTTAGCCCTCTGCGTAGGCTGCCACTCCTAGAATTCCCACCCTACCTTTCCCTTCGCATACCACTAATAGAAACCTTAGGTTTATCCAGTAAGCTGTTAAAGCGGATTTAAGAAAAATCAGTTCTACGTGAACGAGAATTAACTATCTCTTCACTCTTCCCTCAATTCCCCGTATAGCCAAATAGTATATATCCCTAAATCATCTCGCTACCGTTCAGTTATTTACAAATCACAATTGTACGAATTATCTCACAAGCCCGCAAAATTTTTAAAGGCTTCGCCGAGTCATCTCTTGTGCTTGCTCAAAGCCATCTTTTTCAAGGTTGACACAAAGTAGCATACCGCCAGCACATTACACCAAACATCGATGAGCAAAGGATTACGTGGTCGCAACAAGTGGTTAAAGAGGTAGATAGTAGGTCCTGACACTCGTCTTCGATTCCCTAACATTACGCATAGTATACATCGACATCCCTAAATTCCGACGGTCGATACTTTCAGTTCAGCGGAGCCGGCCGAACAACGCTTTGTTCCGATACATTCTACGCTGTGTAGTATTATATTACATTCTCGTCGTTAAAACTAAGGGCACAGAGGAAAGATCTTTGGATAACGGTAATCTGGGCAGTTTGGTGGATCGCGTAAGATATGATACTAAAGGTAGGTCTGAGGGAGCTCGCTGGCTGATGTGAAATGTACAGACGCATCCGGACTCTTCGATATATGCTCTCTCTTCCCTCCTAGGTAGCTCTCAAAATGGCATAAATTATCATAACATAACCTCTTCGATCCTAACTTTGAATGGCTCAGGGGGCCTCTTTACTACCAGTTCTCGTTTCCCACTCTTGTCTGTGTAGGACAAAGACTAGATCCGACAGAATTCGCCACGGTCGGACAACTCTAGTCGTCTTTTCTCTTGATTATCCACTACAGGTCGGTCGGAAGTGCAGTAACGTCACCCTAAAGGTTTGTATATATACCCGTGGAAAGTCTGTGTTTATATGGTGACTGATAGGGCCTACGGTGTCGCCCCGGCGTCTACCTGTTTTCGCGAGAAAGCTCAATACTCTGATCACTGGCACTTCGGTCGCTCGCTTTTCTTCACGTTAGTATCGCGGACTCCTCGATCAAGCCCCACTGCACAGTACATTTGGCGAAACAAGGTAGTAGCCAAGGTTTCATTCTGATCAGTCGCTATAGAATTTTTCGTGTCAGTTTGGCCGTAGGATATGAGAAATTTAGTTTATTTCTTCGCCTTCATGCCTTCCTCAAGGCGATCCCTCTATCACCACTTTACTCGGCTCTGCCCACCGTCTCCCACCTCAAGCATAAGAAGGCTGCGACACTGGGCAATTAGAAAGGCTTGTGACTCAGCTTTGCACTCTGAATCTCAGGACTATCGTTCGGTATCTCAACCTCCACCCCTTTGTGCCCCTTGTTCCCACGAAGTCCCCTTCCAATGGGTATGCTCGACGGAGAGTGTTCGAATTTCGACTCCAGGACGAACCGGGTGGACATTCGTATCCTTTATTTTCAAGCAGGGAAATAATCAAGTGAACAACAGTCACTATCCCTGTTTCCCTTGACTTGAGTTCATCTCATTCTTCTCAATGTAGTTTCACACAGTTGGCCTGGTCGTCCAGTATTTTGAAGACCATTTGTTTCTGTCTCTCATCAATCATGTCTTTGCCCTCAGGGCGAGCCTTGATCCTCTAGCATTGAGAAACAACAGCTAGGGGTATGGCCCAAGAGGGAACGGTGTCCGAAGCCTTGCCACCGGGACGGAATGAACCCTACGGAGATTTCTGAGCCCATCTCACTAACAATAGCCCTCCTAATTTTCGCATTTTGGACAAAATGGTGGCAATAATTGATCAAGTAATTAGTGAATGATCCTATCAGAGACCCCATAAGACGGCTGGGATAGACAAAGGGCTGTCAAAGCACATTGTAATCAACTTGCAGCCAACCACTTCAAATTACTAAATGCTCGGGGCTGTCGGGCTTCACTGCACCGACCGTATGAGAGATCTTTGAGATTTGCAATCATACCATGGATCTCCTGAGCCGTGCATCAATAGCCGTAGAGTATCTGCCGACGCCTCCATCACAAGGAGGACAATAGTATGAGGCCATCTCTGTGAATACGCAATGTTGATATTCAAAGGTCATGATACCCGACAAAATGCACCCGATCCTCAGATCGGTTACCAGATATCATCAGATTCTAAAACCACTCAGCTGTCCAGAACTGCATGTCATCAGCCCTAAGCGCTTCCCTTGCATCGTCAGTTACTTTCTTCACTAACTCCGAGATTCGAACCTCCATTTATCGCCCTCTTTCGGTAACGACACCGAATAATGTCAGCAGTGAATTTCCCATCTTTTCTCGCTTGCGATTTTAGATCTTTCCCCATTCCTTGTGACACCGTGAACTGTTCAAGTGCATTGTTTTTTTCAGATGAACCGTTACCTCTTGACCGTTGGGAAGGTACATCCATAGATGAAACGCCACCGCTCTAGGCGAGCATGGCAAAGCCCCGAGGTAAATATTAGAAAGAAATGATGAACACGCAGAGGCGCATTGATGTAGACACGGGTTCTCACATGCGGGGTCCTTTAGGCCGTCAAGAGGAGGCGTGATATGGAACCGTAGAAGCTTCATGAACTCGTTTGCTATCCGTGCACTACGTTCCTCAACTTGCATAATCTGTCTAAACCCTTCAGGTCGAGGGATATATTTGTAATATGAGGGCTTGTGGGGCTTCGCGAAACGGTTCTGAGAGGCTTTAACTTCCCGTCGCCAACGAATGAGATTGCAACCTTGGGGGGAAGCCACTCAGGAGTAAGAGATGTTTTCCGTGAGATTGATACCAGTCGTATCCAGTTTATCAGTATCGATTATCGAGGTTAGAATCAACTCGCATGTCTAACTGGGGCGTATTGGTCGCATGAGGGAAAATGTCCGGTGGCGACCAACCAATCTCTACCCTCCTCTTCAAAGTGGTATGCTCGGATGCTCACGATGCAATTACCCGGAGATCATACATTATCTCCTTTATAATCCGAAGTGAGGTAAAGAGCGAAAGCTTCGCCCGGTGCTAGCGAAAGTCTGCGTTGCTATGCCGATGACTAAGCTCCAGCTCGCCTACGATATGCACTTTGGGGTGATATGATACGATGTATACACACTCATCAAAGAAAAGCACATCATCAACTTCAATAACATTTAACTCCGCTATACTAGTAGCTAGTAGTTGCCACACGATAACATATTCCTCATAAGAAGTCAGCACAATTTGCCACCTGCAGCCTATCGAGTACATCTCACCTGCCCTGCACTTGAAGTCTGCCTCGCATGCTAATAATACCCAATGTTATTCCAACAAGAAGCATTTCGGGAAAAAAAGAAAGATGCCCTGCAAACCACAAGCTTGGCCAATGCAGGCTTGGTTCCAGGAGAAGTTCGAATTTGCTGCAAGAATTGAAACCCCAATGATTAAAGTGGTTTGGCTGCAAATTATCAGGACGCAGGAATGGATAGAAAGATCGTGGGAGCTTGAGTGGAAAGCGCATTTAGCGCAGGCAGCATCTCCAGATGGGTTAGAATAAGGCACCAGAAAAAACTGAAACCTGAAAGTAAAACGGTGGCGATATCGATATCGTGCCGTCCGGGTACTGTCTTGACTGACGCTCAAAAACGGGACCTAGGACTAGCTCGCGACTGATCTACGAGGAGGAACCGCTAGAGCGAAGCATGTGGACCTGATAGGCTTGTCCGATCCTGCGGAGACCGGAGAGGGCCATGATAATTGATCGTCTTCGGACGTTAATGCTTTGACATCATAAGACGATGATGTCGTTGCTAGCGAGCCCATGGAAATGCAATCCCGGAGGGTGGAGGGGGGAAGGGGGGAAGGAGAAGGGGGGCCCGAAGGTTGCAGTAATAGTTGGATGTAATTCAGCGTTATACTTATTATATCCAATACGCCTCCACCGAACAAACCGTAGAGCCGCGGAGATGGATGTTCAGCCCAGCTGTTTCGAAACCTCCAAACCCTTATCCACATTCCTGCATTTGCATTTGCCCATTAAATGGTCAGCTAGTCGCCTGAGAGGGTACCGTCGGGTCGGCTACGCTTCACAAATTGAGCATAGTCTATAATTTTCCTTTTCTCCCGTCCGTTATTTTTTTGACAGATCTCAAAGCTTCCAAGATGTATCGACAGCTCGTCTACCTAAGAAGCAGGACCCAATCTCAAATATACCGCCAAGTAGAGCCAAGATCAACACATTATCACACCAACTTTTGGCGAACGACTCCACGAAATTAAATAAGGAAAACCAATAGCTTTGAAGCATTTGTAACGTGAGAGATAGAGGGCTGATATGTAGATGTGGAGATTGACCATGGCTAGCAGGAGTAAGAGGGATATTCATGACGGCTAGAAGTTCATATCTTTGATACTAACAAGCATGGTGTATCCTTTGTGTAGGGTGGCTGAGGTTGGAAATCAATGCAATGGTAGTACCCATGATATCCTTAACTCTTAGCGTTATAGCATTTCGAATTTCGATAGTTTCAATGATAGAGCCGCAAGAACTAGATATTGCAAATCACCGAAATAAAAATGAAGAAGCCAAATCCTTCGTCTCATCCCGGGTCGAGTGTCGCGTGTTTTCCGTCCAATGATTTGGAAGGAAGGTAGCAGCGGAATAGCCTATGGTACAGTGGCGTTCCCATCTTCGTTTCGCAGCCTACGCTTCTGCAAGGAACCCAAGTCGTAAAGTGAAAAGTGGGAAATGCAAATGACAGTTTTGCGATAGACAAAAAGCAAGATAGCATATCGGATGTCCTTTTTTTTTTTTTCTCTTCTCTGTTACTCGAATGTTTGATCATAACTCGTAAAGGGTAACGGCGATCAAAGCGAAATCCAACGAACCTGCGACGGAAGTGGTGGACAACGCAGCCAATTACAACAAGCACTGGCCAAGCCGAGATGGCGTCGAATTCGAACGTGGGGGCGGTGGGGCGCAAGGGAGCCATGCTGTTTCTCCGTGGAAGTTCCTTAGACATGCCCACTTGAGGAATATCATAAGGTCCCCACCCGGTCGATTTGGCTTTCGGTTACTGGTTACACACAGCCCGCTTGTTGGGGTTTTTCCCTGGTATCCTTGTTTTTTCTCTGTTGAATTCGCCTTTTTTGTGGGAACCCGCCGCGGAGATCTCTGCACGCCTCTGATCTTGTTATAATATCACGCTGCATATTCCAAACTCCTGGACGAGTATAGCGTACCTGTTGCAGCCTGTTAGAGGGGGTTGAATCTCTTTGTTCAAACAACTTAGATAGGCGAAGGCAGGCACTAGCCCTCCCTCCAGTGCCCTTTAATAATTAATTCGCAATATTATTATCGTTCAACACGAGAAACCGCAGTTTGCGACTGTGTTTTCTTATCTTTGCTTTGTCTATCTCCTTGATCCGAGTTAATATCCGTACGTACCATCCAAAAAATATACTTCTTCTGCGGTATGAGGTAAATGGCGTTACAAAAGCCTGCGGGCTTGGCGGAATCGATCGCATCCTTTGGATTTCTGGTAAACTCGTACATCTACACAGGACCCGAGTTTTTGGAAATGTCAAAGGCAAGTCCGAGATATCGCTGCCTGTTGGAGCTACAAGCTCGAGATATGTTTGTTTTTGATATCTCGGAGCTGTTTACCAAGATCGGTGCGGGTTTTTTTAGGGTTCCAACCGAACAAAAAAAAAGTTTCAATCAGATTTCCCATATGTAGAGAAGATGCAGCCACAGAACAAATATTGAGTACTGCTCGGGTAGACCTGACTGAAGCATGAAAGTTTGAGATCCTAGTACGTACCTCGAAACCTTTATGCCACTCAAGAACATGTCCCAGATCGGATGTTGACCTGACCCGGCTCGGTAATTTTTATTCTCGTACCCACCCACCCACTCCATCCGCAGACTTGCTTCATCGAGTGGGGATCTTCTCAGGGCAGGATCAGCTATTTCCATGGTTTCCCATGCCGTGTGGGTCACGCAGAAGAGTATCAGGAGGGAGAAATGAGGGGTCCTTTCCCGGGGGGGAGGGCAAGCTAGTTTCTTGATACTGGTGGGCCTTGTTTCCTGTCTCGCATGATGAGGCCCAAGGCAATTAAGATAATCGATACTTACTTCTTATCAAAATTTTGCCTTTCCGTATATTGATGTCTCTCGCGAATTGGTTCGTACGTGCCGGGTGCTAGGGGTTTGAGATGCAAGGAACCAAATTTTTATAAAAAGTCGACCTAGGAGGATTTTTACGTAAAATTCCTTTCTCATCATCTGAAGCTAAAGCTGTCAAGCATGTCAAGTTTCTTTCCTTCTTCTACCAAGTTCCGACTCGACTAGTATGTACCCGGCTTCCATTACCCCTTCTGTGTTTGATTATTATTCAATGTTCATGCAGCATCTTCGTCCGCCCCTCCAACCACGCATATTATAACTGGCTTGGCTAATTTTCATTAGCTAATTGTAATCCTTTTTATACTCAAGCCCACCACCTTCAAATTGCTAACAGAAGATCGCACGTGTGTAAGTTAGATCTCAAATTTCCTACCAAGTAACTTGTACTTGTCTATTAGCCAACTATTTGCTAATAGAAACTCTATTTTAAAAGCATAGACGGGTATGCAAAGATGAGGTCACTACCGTTTTTGATCGACAGGAGGAGGGACGCTTTGGCCGCGCCAGCCACCGAATGGGGTGACAGAGTCCTCAACCAAGTCATCTTTGTAGTCAGTTTGGCATCGATGCTGGGAGCAGGATGGGTGATTGCGAGTTATGCGGTAAGTTCTGTCCCCTCGATTACTATTAACTATCGGCGGCATTATTGGTGGTACCACACAATGACTAGATTGCTAATGGAAGTAAAATATACAGTTTATCAAAGAGCTGCGGTCGTATAGGCATCAACTCATTCTGGGACTCGCGATATCTGATTTTTTAATGGCACTCAATTTTATGGTCTCTTCTGGTATCGACGTTGGAGGTGGAGACCTTGGGAGCGCCGATAGCAAGGCTGCTTGCGACGCCACCGGATTCCTGACCCAAGTTTTCGTCGTCCAAAGTACGTTAGCAGCCACTAGCTTATCTATAAATTAAAAAATAATATGCTAACCACAAAATTTAGCTGACTACTGGATTCTCATAATTGTATGTGTGACCTTGATGAGGATATTGATCGACGAAACGGCCGCTAACCCGACGGTTATTGTGTAACAGGCTATAGCGACCTACATAATCCTTGGGAACTTTAAAGGCGCATCGCACTTCATCCAAACCAACGCTTGGCTCCCATGGGTACCTCCATGGATCATTTCTGTGGTTATGGCGATCGTTTGCCAGGAAATTTTGGGCTACGGCTATATAGGTACCTCCACTCTTTTTCATGTGGCTGAACATTGCGCAATTCGGAACCCCACAGGAAGAGATTAGGCTAACAGTATGGTTCTCCTATGCAGGTGCATGGTGCTGGCTTACTAGTGATATCATGCGACTCGTTGTCAACTTTATCCCTCGTTGGATCATTGTCATCGCTATTGCTCTCATCTACACACGTCTATATATGATTGTCCGAAAAGCTCGAAAGTGGGATATTGAAGCGCGAGCACCGAGCGACGAGATGGCGGACACTTCGGTTATCCTGGTTTCCGTTACTAGGAAGAGCACTATTGGTCGAACTGCTCCTTCGCCAGCGTCTGCTAGCGGTGAGCTATCCGAACATAGCCAATCACACCACCAGAGCCAATCTCGCTCCCTTGGCCAAACACAACCACTGAACGCAGATCAGTTGAAGAGGGTAAGTCTATTCATTGATTATATTTACTATGATTAAGAAGTCAAATAGCTGACGACGGGTGAAACATAGATTGCAAAGAAAATGATGGTCTACCCCTTGGCCTATGCTATCATCTGGTCTTGCCCGACTGCCATCCGAATTTATCAATCCACAACCGGATCAAGAGCCCCACTTTGGATTACAATTGTCGACAAGAGTTGTATTGTCATCCAAGGTTTTGTAGATGCTATCGTTTATGGTGAGTCTCCATACCTTTGTTGAAGTTATACGATTCTCGTGTTGTGTTGTCGACAATGCTAATGACGATACCTGCTAGGCCTGAACGAGAGAGCATGGCAAGGATGGCGCGACCACATCCGTCGGATAATATACAAGCGTGAAGGTGGCCAGATTATAGGTTGAGCCTTTTCGCAATTCACGAGTACGACCTTCTTTTCGATGCTAGGGTATAGTACGTATATTAGTATATAACTCTTTTCGTCTTCCACGAGATTAATTTTTGTAATGGTTGTTCTTCTTATTATTGGTCAGGAGTTTTATTCATAAGCGGGAGCATTTCAATACGGTTAAGCGTACAGGGTCAGGTCTTTCTTGTTACTTCTTCTTCTCATGTACTACTACTGTGCGCATTTATTTATATTTCTGACGACGGGCAATGATACCACTTTATTATTCTTCTCCCTATTCCGTTATTCGTATCTATCCTCAAGGGTAAAACTGCTTATGCAGTCGCTAAGAAAATTTAGCTGAAAAAAGCCTATCTAGCTTCAATTTGCAAGGGATGGCGTTATTTGACCCTAGATTTTCGTCGACGGTGGGTGCGGGGACTGTCGGCACGACGAAAGGGTACCGGTAGGCAGCCTACTTGCAGGATATATTGGATACGGCCGACAATATCTCGGGGTTAAATACTAGCTCCAGCACCGGTTGGGGGTTTGTTGACATTTAGGCAAGATCTGACCTGCAAACTGCGCTGCAGAAGACCGACAAGCGTCCCGGGTCGATATATATATTAAGGCACCATGCAAGGTAGATGCTTACCTAACAATGTATAAACCCGCACTTTACCTCTCAATCGGGCTCCGTACAGCCGATGCAAAAGAAGAAAAAAGATATCATATCATTTCAAGTCCACCCGTGTG
>LDUD01000008.1:612581-622798 GCA_012184295.1 Dactylella cylindrospora
ACGAAGAAGGATAAAAACTTTAATATTTAATATTTCTCTCTCTCTTTTCTCATTTTCACGATATCTTCCGCGCGACCACGACATTTTGATGCTCTTTTTGAAAGCTGCTCGTTCAACCTCAAATAATTCCTGATACATCGCTAGACCTTAGCAGCACTTCGGACTAAAATCCTGCGACACAGAAAAACAAAAAATCGACCTCAGCACGAAGAGTCATCTGCACCGCCATTACGGATATAAAAATATTTTTCCTTCTAGAATTTCTAGATCCGGCGATTCGCACGACCTCAATAGTCGCATAATCCAGTCAGTTTCAGAGCTAGAATATTTGAAAAGGGAGGCTAGAATTGGCGACCATTATAATTTTTCTTCTCAGCTTCCTCATCGTGACAGTATTTGCTTGTTGCACAGCACTGGAACGAGACAGCCTTGAAACCTGCACAGGACAAGAGAGAGCCCCCCCCTTCCCACGCCTCATCCACGCAGCCCTGCCCCATCACCTGGTACCCACGCCGACTTGCATACCTAAAGCAGCTATCTGAATAATAATTTACAAAATAAGAAAAATACCAAATACGCCGCAACAACTTGCGCAATCCAGGCCAGCGTATACCTCAAATACCTTCGCATTCCTATCCTTCTCTCCGCGGCCACCAAAATTTATCGATAAATTCGATTCCATTCCCACGGGATTCGATAATCTGTCTTTTTCTTTTCTGTCATTTGTTCAAATATTTTTTCTCCCTCTTTCTCTCAGTCGGGACTCACGTTTTCACAAAAAGTAAAATTATAACACTCTGTCGCAAAACACACGTTATCTAGCGGATCCACCCTTTCATACGCTGCCTATTTCCACTCGACATTTCTCTAGAAGAACAAAATAAAAGCGTCACTACAATGTCGACATCATTGAGCTCTCGATTTTTCCTCGTCTTCTGGCTTGTGGCCTTGTTCTTGTCTGTTTCGATACAAGCTCAGCTAACTGCTGGAACTGGAACTGCGACTATGGCTGCTCCAACAAATGGGTTGGTTACACATTGATATTGTTTGCACTTGATCATATTGCTGACCAAAATTGTTCCGATAGAACTCCAACAGCTACCAGCTTATCGCCGCCGACTCCAACATCCACTGAGACTAATAATGCTCACACTCAGTTCTCTTCGTCGCTAGCATTATTTGGCGCTCTGATAACTGTAAGTACTTACTCACATATTTTTTTACAAATATTTTCTTGCCTATCAACATTCCAAGGCAGCCGTCTACAAGATAGCGGGGCGGATTTTATTGCTACATCCTCTCAAAATCTCAAAATGTCAGCATATCTTGGGACGTTAGATTGCATTTTTTTTTTTTGGTTTAAAAAATTGCTGCTTATCGTAACTTGAATTATTCCAATCCCTCCAATCCTGTTTACTCCCATGTCCAGTCTTACGCAAGAAATCCTCCATCGCAGCTCCTCCATTAGCTGCATATGGGGATGCAGAGTGGCGCGGGGTGTCCGATTTCTCCTTGTCCAGTCAAAGATTGATATCCTGGTCGCGGATCAAGGCTAACCTAGTGCTTTTTGTTCTATTTTTATAGGCAGCGTTGTTTAGCCTGTGAGCGAACAACGAAAAGCTTTTTCGTTCCGCGCTGCGCCCAACGACAAGGCCGACGGCCCTGCTCTTTTCGTCTAGTTCGTTCTTACAAGGCTAATCTGACCCACTATACTCGGATATATATTATTTTTTTTGTTCTTGACGACATATGATTAGAAAGATGAAGTTAAAAATCTAAAATTTTGAGGTTTTATGTCCTTCCGACGTTTTGGTTTATGCAAATTATGCCGGAACAAATATCGGGATATTTTCTTTCATGTTATACCTCCGACTACGCTTTTGTCTTCTCGAATACGAGATATCTTCAACCTTCCACAAACGGCCCTGTTTCCATTCGTCACCTCCAAGCCTTAGGACTGACAACTGCGGACTTTTTTTGAGCCGACCGATATCTACCGATCGGAGCCTTTTTTTTTTTCTCTTCTTCACCTTCGGTTATTACTCTTATACCCTTACTCGCAAATATCTGCTTATTGTAATGACCTTTTTTGCTTGTCTCCGTTTATTATTTCTTAACGGCCTATAATTTTTTCTCCCTTTTTTTGTTTATTATTACCATTCTAGACTTTCCTTTTCGATAATGATGTCTACGAGCAAAAGAAAATTTTAATAACGTTATTTTTTGATCCGGGTAGAAATACCCGGGCAGACCTAATTTTTTGATTATTCCTTTGAGAAATCATTCTAGTGAATTTGCTATTATAAGATACTTTATAACGTAGATGCCTTGTTGCATGAAGCTTTGACAAACTCGAAGGATTCCTTTTTGCTCTTGTGGGGAAAATACATGCGTATTGTCTGTTCAGAATCCTAGGTTTGGGGAGAATGCAATCTGGGGTAAGTGCCGAGTTTTTAAGCCTCAAAACTTGCTACACTCGTCAACCCGTCAACCACCCCACATGGGAAGGTTTTCGCATATATATGCATATTCAACCCCTCCTGATCCGCTTTGGGAACATGCATCGAGGATTTTTTTTGACATTTCGTTTTGTCATGATTTGCATTTTTGTAAGTCTACTGCAGCTGCGAAGGACGAGGCTATCGAGATTCATGCAAGGATGGTGTTATAGTTATCGAATGGAAATGCGAATAGAGTAGACGGGTAATGCGGCTGCAAGAGCTAGCTACACAGGAAGACCTGCAATTGTTTGGAGTAGGCCCGGGTCTAGAGCCTCTGGCTTGCCTGGATGGCTTTTTGGTGGCTTTATCGGATTACCTGGATGGGCTTGTGATCAGATCTGGTTAATGTCTGCAGGGAAAAAGGTATTCTCAAGGCTTGCCTATTCGTATAGCGGTGGCATTGTTCGATTCGAGAAGTGCCAATGCGGGGGTTATATTTCACGATGCTGGTGTTTTATTCCGTCCGCAGCACCGGTCAGTAGCAATCGGCCATCCACGAATTCGAATTCGTATACATGTATATGAAGCTCAATTGTTGATTCGTCCGAAATAGTTAAAGAGCCTCATTACTTTCAAAAAATGCAAAATAATGGACAAAATACCTCAGATTCACTATCGCAGCTCTCTTCTCCAACATTCTTCTCGTATAAATGTTCAACACTGACGAAAGCAAACGAGGCTGAGCTCCGCGAGGTGGGTTTTTTATATGCAACGTATACGAGGGAAGAATATGCTTCGCTTAGGTTTTCATTTTCATGGTTTAGCATTATTGCCCCTTTTTTTGTTTGAATGGGGAGTTATTCTATTTTAACCGATGCTCTGAAACTTCAAAAGGAGTAGTTTATTGCCTTATAGAGCTAGGCTTGCGTTCGAACGTCGGGTTTTGCGAGACAAGAGCTAGGTCGGAGCATTAACACATAGTATATGCCTTTTCAGGAACATTTGCGAATGGCAAAGGATCAGATGGTCGTCTACGTACATTGGGTTACTAAAACTTGATCTCGGCAATTATACCACGGTATCAGATGACGACGCTCGATCCTCTAAATATATTAATACCCGGAATTCGCGAATAGGATAGATACAATGGCTTTAGTTAAGCGACTTGGCGTCAAATCGATCAATTTGCTGTAGCCATGATATCAATCCTATAAAGTTGGTTCACCGAACCCAATACAAGCAAAGGAAACCGCTGTCTCATCTTTCGTAAATAGATCTCGGTCCTATTAAAAGTACCTCTATAATATTCCAATCAATAAGTATCTACTGCGAAAAATATATACCAAATATTTACCACAGAAAGGAAGACAATATAAAGGGAAAAAAAGAGATAAAACCCCGTCTAAATAAAGACCCCCCTGCCCTCGTGAAATATATACATACAAAGGGAAAAAAAAGCCAGTGAAATCCACACAAGACCCCGTAAAACTCCGAGTATCTGCTTTCGCTTTTTCAAATGCTGATTGCCTTTTCTTTCTCCCAATTGTGTCCCCAGTGAAAGTAGAGACCAGCGGTGAAGTCGGCGCGCCAACCAAGCCGCTAGTAAAAGAAAGAAAATCTATCCTGTATATTCACGATATAGTCTCGCGCATCTATCCCGCTCCACCCATTCTCTATTAAAAAGTCTAAGTTGGAAGGTACTGAGAGATCGTCCATCAAATTCCCCGTTACTCCTTCTTGGCTTTCACCAACGCCTTCTTATCATATATCTGTCGCTCGGCAAACTTGAGAATCTCGTCGATGAAACTATAAAGAATATCACATTAGGATACATGCTGTTTGTAGAGGCGTGATAGGGCAAATAAACTTACATAACCGGTAACGAAATCGCCACGACCGCCTTCCATTCGTGTACGGTCAGTGGCGTGATTGAAAACATAGTTTGCAGGAACGGCACATAGAGAATGAGGAAGTGTAGGGCCATGGATAGAGTAATAGCGGCGATAAGGTTGAGATTGTTCCATAGCGGTAAGGTTAATAGCGACTCGCTTGAGCTGAGTGCATTCATGGCGTTGAACATTTCGATGACGACGAGGCTAGCAAAAATTGTTAGAACTAGTCAAGGATCACATGTATAATATAAACTCACATTGAGAGCGAAACCGTGGATGCGGCTTTCGACATATCGTTGGAGAACATTTCACAGCCGAGATCTGGGAACATGGTCGTGCATTTGTGGAAGTTGGTCTTTGTGGGCTTCTGTTAGCATCACTCCCCCATAATAACAAAAAGGTGTATTGAAGCAGAAACTTACCAATTCGTGGAATGAGATTTGAGGACCCTGGCTGTTAAACATGAACCACCACGCATATCCAAACACTGTGGCGGCACCGACATATGTACCAATGACCATATACCTAAAGAACAACCAACCAGTAACGAGCGGCTCGTCGCGTTTCCTTGGCTGCCTCTTCATGATGTCGTGATCAGGAGGGTTGAAGGAAAGGGCAGTTGCAGGTAGTCCATCAGTGACAAGGTTAACCCATAATAGTTGAACAGGAATCAATGCCTCTGGCATGCCAAGGAGAACGGTTAAGAAGATCGAAACGACCTCGCCAATATTTGAGGAGATGAGATATCGAATGAACTGCTGGGTATTGTTGTAGATCGATCTTCCTTCCTCAACTGCCAATTGAATTGTTGCAAAGTTATCATCCGCGAGAACCATATCGGCGGCTAATTTGGCGACGTCAGTACCGCTGCCCATAGCGACGCCAATATCAGACTTCTTCAGAGCAGGAGCATCATTGACACCATCACCAGTCATAGCCACAACTTCACCGCTACTCTGGAGTAGATCAACAAGTCTACTCTTGTGCGTCGGTTCGGTTCGAGAGAACAAACAAGCTCGATTAGCAGCTTCCAATTGTTCGCTAGGTGTCAGATTGTCGAATTCTCGTCCAGTATAACTCTTTCCAGTCAAATCTTCATCTTCCTCAAAGACTCCAATTTGCTTACAAATTGTTTCCGCGGTTTGCTTGTTGTCTCCAGTGATAACAACAACACGAATACCGGCTTCCCTGCACTTCCTGATTGAATCCGCAACCTCGGGTCTGGGAGGATCCAACATTGCAACAGCTCCGACGAATGTCATGTTTTGTTCTAGGGCGAGGTAGTCCTTAGAGGTCTGGGCGCGGCTAATCAGAGGATTGGACCCAATACCGTCGACGAAGGCGAAAGCAATGACTCTAAGGCCTTGTTTGGCGTAAGTGGAAACCTTTTCGTTGACCAATTTTACATGTTCAGGGGTGAGAATAGCCTTCTTTCCATCAGAACCGCGAATGACAGTTGAGCATCTTTCCAAGATAGATTCCGGGGCTCCCTTGACGAAAAGTCTCTTTTCGCCATTCGATTCAACCAAAACGGACATGCTCTTTCTGTCTCTTGCAAATTCGTATGTAGCAACCCGATGGAACTGAGCCTCGTAGTACTTGTTGGATTCGTTTAACCTTTCCTCAATACCATGGGTAGCCCGTCTTTGATTATATCCTGGATCTGGTGTACCTAGCTTCTCAACAAGAACCTTCAAAGCAGCCTCAGTGGGTTCTCCAACGTTGGTGAAAGTATTGGATTTGGAGTCGTAAGAAATTTCTGCGTCATTGCATAGAGCCGAGATCTCGGCGATCCGTCGGATAACTCGGGAGGTGGCAGCTGGTGATTCGATGGCCTTGCCATTTCCATTGGTAACATCGCCATCCGGGGAGAATGTAGTTCCTTCAATTTTGATCTCGCTAACACTGGTGTCGGAATCGAAGAAAACGGCTCGCGAGACACTCATCTGGTTGGTGGTGAGAGTTCCAGTCTTATCAGAGCAGATGACGCTGCAGCTTCCGAGAGTTTCAACAGAGGGCAAGCTGCGAACCAGGGCATTCTTTTTGGCCATCTTGCGAGTTCCAAGAGCTAGACAGGTGGTAATAACAGCTGCCAGACCTTCAGGAATAGCGGCAACACCAAGGGATACGGCAATCTATATGAAAAATTAGCCTTGCTTCTCGCTTAGCGAACTGTCCTGTGGCGTATGGCACTCACCTTTAGATAGTAGATAGCACCCTTGAGCCAACCGTCATGCGATGAATCATTGAAGTGCCTGATATTGATAACCCAAACCAAGATACAAATAACCATAATGACCTTTGCCAGCTGATCACCAAAATCGTTAAGCTTCTGCTTTAGCGGCGTAGGTTCCGAGATTTGATCGACAATGCTATTGTGAATATCACCAATTGCAGTCGCCGAACCGGTCAAAACCACAATTGCTCTAGCATGTCCAACAGTAACAGTTGTTCCAGAGAACAGCATGTTGATCTGATCCTGCTTGACGGCCTTCTCGTCCTTAACAGCTGCAATATCCTTAGCCACACTTTCGCTTTCGCCGGTAAGGATAGCTTGGTCAACGCGGAAAGAATTGCTGTTTATCGAGATTAAGCGGCAATCGGCGGGTATACGGTCTCCAACGGCGACGTCAACCAAATCCCCAGGTACCAAATCTTCAGCTTTGATCTTTGATAGCCTTCCATTTCGTACAACTTTGGCTTCATTGGCAGAGTATTCGTTCAAGGCGGCAATTGCCTTCTCGGCACTACTTTCTTGGGTGACTCCGACGATGGCATTGAGGATCAGGATGGTAAGAATCTAGGGAGGGCCGTGTTAGTGATCAGACCGAGTCTTAAGCCTTATCAATTGAGGATTCCACTTACAACAGCGGGGTCGACAAAGGCATACCAATCGTCTCCTCCTTCTACAATGGCTAGGAAGAACGATATAGCCGCGGATGCCAATAGAATGATGACTAGCTGATCCTTAAATTGCTCCAACACTAATACCCATAGTGGCGTAGGCGGTTCTTCAGGTATAGCTGCAGTAAAAGTGAATTGTGTTAGAAAATCTGACCGTTGATAACAATAGCCCAAATGACAGCCCGCAAAGATTCCGGAAAAATAGAATACAGGAGCGGTGATAGCGTACCATTCTTTCCATGCTTTGCCAGCGACTCTGCGACCTGAACATCCGTCAAGCCTTCGGTGGCTGATACCCCAAAATTATCGACAACCTCGTCGACGGATAATGCGAAAGCTCCCTCCATGGTTTCCGACCAAAAAACCTACGGGGCACTAGACACCTCCGTCCCTTAATCGAGATGTTGCAGATAAAATCCCGTTTACCGTAAAGTGTCGACCGGTACTACTCGAGAAGTTTTGTCTGAAGGGGAAAAAAAAAAGTATCCGGGAAGTATACAAAGGGAGATCGAAAAGGCCAGCTTTTGTGTTTTTCTTGTTGTTTGTTTCGTTGCTGGCGCTGCAGGTCCAAGGGTCCCCGATTTCCTCTCCAAGATCCGCACAATACCAAGCTTTAACGGGGAACGGACAAGAAGAGAGAGAGAGAGAATTGGCCGGTAAGATTTTGTTGTTTGTTTCGTTCCTTACAGATACAGCTAATTTGCTTACCCAAGCCGCATCGGCTTTCCGCAGCGGGTGGGGTGGGAAAGGATTTACGAACGGGAAGGCTATCGAGAAACACGAAATATTGACGCGAGAGAGTAATGTTCGGATCGTGGATAATTCTCCTGATGGCGAAATTAGAGAACGTGCGAAATAACCATATATATTACGAAGGGAAGGTATTTAAAAAGAACCAAGCGTCTCTGTAAATGCCAGCGTAAACCGTAACGTTTGAAAATCAAGCTACCGAATTTTCTCGAAGGAGCGCATGGCATATACTCTGTTTTTAGGGGGTAAACGTCCCGGAACTAAAACTTCGGGGACTATCAAGGAAGGTCTAACTAGTATTACTTGATACTACTGGAGGGAAAATAAAAGAAAAAAAAAAAAGAAAACGAATGGACAGACAGGGACAATCTGAATTTCTGATTATGCGAGCAGAAATTAAGATATCCGAAATCTTTGTCGAAGGGTATAAAGCTGGGGCAGGATCGAGACCCAGTCATCTGAACCACATGTTTGCACCTGCCCTGCACTGCCCTGTTGTTGGTTTCTTGGTGATTAGAGGCCGGAGGCGAACAGAATGGCATACTGTGGCACCTTCTATTGTTTGGAAGAGGTGGGCAGCCAGTAAGGTCGAGCGGGTGATTTGCTGCAGGGACCGGGCCAGAGGTCCAAAAGAGGTCCAACCGCCACTCTTTTGTTGTTCTTTAACCCCCACCAACAACAGCCAATTGAAGCCTTAGCTGCTGACATTTAGCGGCGGTCAAACTCCTGCCCTAATTTGGGGACACGCAGAAAATTTTCTCCATCATTTGTTAACCTCACAGCAAACCACATCTCTCAACTTCAGATATTATTGTTGATAAACTATAACCAAATATCATCACCACCCGTTAGTAGATGGTCACACGATATATCAACTAACCTTTCACATTCTGTGTATATAGCTTAACTTCCAATGTAAAACATTATTTCACCCTCTCTCTCTCTCTCTCTCCATATCCTCTCCTATCTCCACCGGTGATAAAATTCCTCCAGCACGTGTCGCAGCAAAGCCTCAAAAAACCAAAACCCATGACCATGCCTACTTCCCGACCTTCTGCATCCTCCATCAGGAGCAGATTTCAAAGTTCTTCCCTGGTCTCGAAGCATACTACTTTAGGTCTTATGGAAAATAAAGAAAAATCAGACAAACTCGTATTTTCTTTCCCTCTTTCTCCTCTCGGGGAGAAATGAGGGGAAGTTTATACACCACGTCAACTCCACCCCGATCTTTTCGGTTTTCTATAATTGAGAGGGACTATTTACTTGACGTACATCTATTTCTCCTCTTATTCGACTCGATTATTTAGTTTGGAATAGTGCATATGGTGAAATTTTCTTCATTTTCGTTTCATTTCGCTGGTTCGAGTGAAAAAAAAAATTAGACATGAAATTATAATGACAATGAAAGATATACAATGATATGTTGATCGATTATTACGGGTGTACGCCTACGACGGCGCGGTAAGAGTAGTATCTGTATGCTTCGTGTGACGGATGAAAAAAGGAAGAATAAAATGACCAATCCAACAAAACTCGCTAGATGAACAACAGCGATGAGAGTGCATGCATAGTCCCAATAAACCAAAAGCCCAGTTAAATGCACGTAAAACCACCCCCCTTTACCTCCTCTAAAAGATACCCTTCGCCTGTGGTATCGACTTCCTACCTACTCGGTTAACCTTTCAACCCTTCAAATGACAGGTGCACTCGCTTCATCGGTCTCGGGTTGCGCCTTTATATCCAGATGCAAAATCTTCAAGATATCGTGCCTCTTAAAGAAGCTCCTATTCCTCTTCCCAAAGATGTACATCGGAATGGTTAACAAGCAGATGCCAACCTGCACCGAACCGAGAATAACAAACATCTTTTTTCTTCCGAGAATTTGTAGCCAATCGTAAGCTTTGTAGGTGAGACCGTAGGAGAAGAAGTTCTTGAACATGAGAAGGCAAGTGAACGCTTCAATGGCGATATCACGGTGGGCATCAACAATGTATAGGGCGGCCGCGGATGCTCCAATGACCATGCCGACAACTTCAAGTCCGAGGAAAACGATAGGTGGAACCCAGCCGTGAACACGAGCATAACTGGAAACAGTGGTAAAGCCGAAACCGTAAACACCCATGCAGCCGCAGATCTGTAGATTGGGTTACGTTAGGGCTGGATATAATACTAAAGAGCTGACAGAGTAGAACATACCAGCATAGGAATAACTAAGAGCAGTCTGAACTCG